>DWQB01000012.1:0-12853 GCA_018252435.1 Gindanes brontinus
AGGAACCTTTTGTTAACTTCCCGCTTATTATCTTAGAATAAGAAAGTTACAGACTTCACCCCAATTTTCAAAAAAATGATTTTTCGACACATCTCCACGTTATGACGTCCTCTCTATATGTCTCCATGTATATGTGTTTGTGTGTGTAACCCTTTTCATAACTTTTGAACGGCTTGAGCATTCGAATCCCTATTCGCAGCATCGAACCCCTATTCGAACCCCTATTCGAAACGGTTCAGCTGAAATTAAGTAAGCTGGAAGATTAGAACCGACTCAGCCCAGCCGATTGTGAGAAATTCGAAAATAACCAATCTGAAAAATCTTCGCCAAATCCGGCAAACCAGATTAAAATGTTTAAATTAATTTTTAATATAGTTTACAAATTTCTTAATCAACCGATTCTACGTTAACTGTCGCAAACTGTATTAAATTTGGTTCTTTAGTTCGGGAGAAATTCAAAATAAACTTTTCAAAAAGATTTTTTTTTATTTTAACTTATAAATTATTTAAATAATCGCTTTCGTACTCAGCATCGTCATTCGTTCTCAGTCGATTTTTTGCATCATTCGAGTACGAATTTACTTCAAATACACGAATTTACTTCAATACGACATAATAATACTTTAAAGGTGAAATTCTGAAATCTCTGAAATAGGTGCTCACTTATTTGTAATTCATGTTTCGAATTAAAATGCGCCTAACTCGAAATCCTTCAAAGTCGAACTACTTAAATAAATAAATAAATAAATTCTGTAACTCGAGCTTTTCGATGTCTAACTTGGTGTTGGATTATAGAGGTTCTTCTGTACGTTAACCCTTTTTATGTCCCTTTACTGGGCACGGATCTTTCCCCACAGCCGGTGGAGGAAACTGGAGAATACTCCACCACGCAGCTCCGTTGCGGATTGGTGGATGGGTTTGTTTGTTCTTTGTCGGAGTCCAAACGGAGCATGTGGTCGTTGTAATTTTTGTCCAATAGTTAGCTGGATAGTAAAGAGATTTTTTGTAGAAAATGACTCCTTGCACGAAGAACAGTTTTGATCGAATTTAAGCGTTATATGTATGTAAAGAAATAAGATTTCTTTAATTTGATTATGTATCAAATTATTAAGTAGTAGTATGTTTAGACATGAGGATGACTGGAATGTCATCTGTGGGCGACAGGGCGAGTAAAATCCGGAAATCTCGTAATTTTGGTTAATTCAGTCAATAGTTAGAAGGCGCAAGGTTCGTTCGTTGCGTACGCGCGGAAGTCTCTTAAACTTACATTGATTGCTCACGAACAGCGACATCTTTCCCCTCATGCCCTCTAAACTACAACCCAACCGTTTATTGCTTTTTAAATTACAACATTATGACAACAGATGGCGTACGATGTGTTTACAGGTAAGTATACAAATTTACAATTATTATATTTTCTTATAGTTAGGTTTTAAAAATATTATTATTTAGTAACATTAATAGATTTTAAATTTCAGACCAACGCGCCGCACGTCATCTACAGTCATCTATTATAGAAAAGGTTGAAATGTGAAATGTCATGGCGAGATATTTAAAGACAATATACTTTTATTAGAATTAGTGAAAGAATAAACATTAATTGTCGTTTCTTTATTTTCAGGTGAGGTTTTAAATAGTGTATAGAATTGTAATAATTAGATATTTTGTTTGTTAAAAAAAAACTTAGAATAAATCTTTATTTTCAGAAGCAACGCATATGTTTATTTCTATCAAGAATTAGAAATTATAGTTATATGTATAATTACAATGATAAATATAGCCCCATGTCAATGATTTTATATAATGATTTGCTTTCATAGATTGCTACAATAATTTGACGTATCGATGGATTTACACTTTCCACATGTATTTGACAGTAGTTCAGACATACGTAGCAGTATAATAGATAATAAGGATAAACAGGGTGTTTTTGAAGTAAAGTCCTCGCCGATGAAGACGCGGGCAAGAGCTACCTATACATATATATGTATAAATAAACATATACACATAAATAACACATCCTAAACATATACATACAAATATAATTGAAGAGTGTTGTAGAAAAAGTTTAGGATTCCAATAAAAAAATGAACCGACGCGGTGCTATATGGCCGTATTGATTTTGATTGGAATTTTATTGATTTTAGAAAATGCTACTTTAATTTAAGAAAAAATTAAGATATAATTTTGATAAGATTTTGTTGACAAGGTGCCATAAGGTAATGTCAAAACTCTTAGTCCACGTGGACGAACTAGCGGGCACAGCTAGTCTTTAAAAACGAATATATTTTAAAGGACAATGTCTGTCGGGGCAGCTAGTTATTAAGATATACTTAATTTTGAATCGAACTAACTTCCAACAACGGGATCCAGAACGGTTAGCATATTGATGTATATTGTGACTTAAATGTTATCAAATTTTAAAGCGATGGACCAAGTAGTAGAAATTCATCATTTAACAAGTATTAAGAATTTGATCAGATGGTTTGACAGATTTGAGACCTAAGAACATTCTCGATTAAGACACCTTTCAAAGAGAAAAAACGAAGTCAAAATCTGTTTGATCCGTTTAGAAAACACACAGACAGACGTACAGACACAACAAAACGCTTAACGATACATTATATTTTAAGATATCTGTTTTTGCGTACAGAATAGAAAATGACACAATATTATATACATATCAGCTTCTTATGCCTCCTCGCTGTTGGCGGCATATTATGTGAGATTTACCATAGCGTGTGCGCACTGAGCACTACATATATTATTTACAGCCTTGAACATGGCGTATCATACATTTGAAATTTTCTATCATTGAAGTTTCGCAAAACAAGCTGAAACGTTGAAACAAGAAGAAAAATGCTAGCAATTAGTGTAAGGGCTAAATGTGTCATAGGTCACACTTAAAAATATATTCAACGGAAATTGAATCGCTCCACCCAACCTGTATGTTTGCCAAATGAATCACATGAATCATGAAATGTGCGCTGTATGTGTTAGTGAGTTTACAGATTCGAGTACACCTGGATACTAAAACCTTATTAAACTTTTCATTTTATTTTCTAATACATTACTTTTAAATAGTAAGGTGACATATTACATGCAAGCATGCTGCGTTGTCCTTACGTGGCCACGTTTCTAACATGGATCCAGGACCGGTATCTATTTTTTTAACTATTTATACGACAGAGACCTTATGGGATTAAAAAAGTTCCACATAGGTTGGGCCCCTATCTCCACTAATTCGAATTAGAGGAGCGTATGCTCCATATTTTAAGAAGAAAAATCGTTTATTTCTTTTAGTACTTACATAGCTACATCTTATTTTACAATCAATATAAAACTCGTGAATCGTAAACTACCAGAAGAAAGGTAGCAATCAGCGTGTATCGCAGCACTCGCAGCGTGCACTGCACAGTGAATACCGACAACTGATTTTCAGTGCTATACCTACTAACTATTTTGTAGCGAAAGAGGGACGAGCAGTGCCAGTTTATTTACCTCGGTTATTGGAGAAGATCCTTGGTCCAATGTGGCAATGAGGTGTTAAAAAGAGCTTAAGCAGAAAAACTGACGCAAGACGTAGAGGAAAGTACTGCCATCCACCATCGCACGCGCTTAGCTAGAAATCTCGATTGAAAACAGTTGTAAAATGTCGCCGGAGACGCAATGGGTGTTTTAAGATATTCGCCACGAGATGATAGTGGCGATCCGTATCTCTATAACCCGTATAACCAGAGTTAGAGTTTCGAATATGCTTCCGTCCTGCCTGTGGGAAGGGATGTGGACCCCGCAGAGGGATATAAAAAGGTTTGAGGCCTTTAAAAATGCCAGCTAGACGTTATAAGACTAAAGTAGCTCATTGTTCATTGTTCAAAAATATAAATTAAGTAGTATATCCACTAAGCACGTTTGTGTACAGTAAAACTGTACGTTGATATACGTAATATATAGTTTATAGGTCGGATAAAAGCAACGTAAACCATAAGAACAGGATATACGTATGTACCGAACATAAGTTACGAAGCGGATTAAATCGCTGGCATAGCTACAATTCCATTACAAGAGAAAGATCGTTTGTATGTTTCATCAGCCTTTATTCATATACTATAATTTTGAGTAACATTAGTTGCTATTTATTTCTACCCGGGCAACATCGAGTATAACATGATAATAAAGAACAATAACTTGCAAAATTTCCGTTATTTTTATTTCTACTGGAAACACGTACACAATATGGTCGTGCGACAACTTGGAGTGTCGTGGTTGGGTCGTGGGTACGAATCCCGCTCTTAGTGAAAACTTTCCAAAATATATTTTGATTAATATCATCTTTCAGAAATACATAATTGAATAAATATTGACTATAAAAGTAGTTATACAAAACAAGAATAAGCCCTAACACTAATTGTGTTTTCTTCTTGCTTCAACTTTTTAGCTTGTTTTGCGAAACTTCAATGATGAAAATTTCAAATGTATGATACGCCATGTTCAAGGCTGTAATGAATAGTTTTTTTTATAGACAGACAACTGCAGAATGAAAGAATAACACGTCATCATGATGATTTCCCATTTCTGTCCCTTGGGTCTCAACTTATAGAGAAGGTTTAGACTAAATTATAGATTTTTTTCCCACCTTCTTTTTTGCTCTTTTCTTAGGAGATAAAGTATTGTCCATAAGTGGTCTCATTTAAGACACCAGGTTACTACGTAGATTGACAAAACTAAGCCAAAGCGATCACTTATCATTGGAATTGTTGCCAATCTAAGTTAATTGGCAACAGAACACATTTTTTTAAATAATTTTAAAAACTATTTTCATGAAGTACATTTCTTTTCAGAACCCATTTTACTTCAATGTTATTAGTTAATTGACAAACAATTGATAGATATAAGCCATACTAATTAAAGATCTGTGTTGACTGTAAATAAAAACAACTAATATATGCCAGCATACAAATCCTTCGACGAGGTTCAGGTAATCGCATTAATAAATCTTGTCCGCATAGCACGATATCTAATATTGATATTAATCTTTGACCTCAATGTTTATATCGTTAAATGCTCATAATGTAAACCCACATTCAGAATATCCTTCAACGACGGTTAATGTGAAAATAAGTTCATATTTAAATTTTAAAATAACACATGAAAATTAGGCATATTTCGAACAGCATAAATTACTGAAAAAACCAATTACCTTTCTATGGTTTGTGCAAAGTTGAAACTTAAATATAAACTCATTTCATAAACCACAACATAGCAATGTGAAATCTATACTAATATTATAAAGCTGAAGAGTTTGTTTGTGTTTTTGTTTGTTTGTTTGTGTCTCAGGAACTACTTGTTTGAATTGAAAAATTCTTTTTGTGTTGGATAGTCCATTTATCGAGGAAGGCTCTCGGTTATGAAACATCATCCTACGACCAATTGGATCGGAGGAGCAATGATAAATGTTGCGAAATCAGGAAATTTTTTTCACTCGCGACCTTGCGTTGCGTAAACGATTAAAGTTACACAAAAAACATGTATTACAGAATTGTTCCACTTTAAAAGATCTAAAATAAAGTCCGCGATAGCATATGTCCAACTTTTAAAGTTAAATCACTATAACCTTTTTTATGGTAATCAAATTTGTTCTGAAATCATGCATTATTAGCTAAGATGTTTCTCTAAACATGATTTATTTTCTTATCAAAATAAATACGTTATTCATAACAAGTACTTAATTTCAAACAAAATTGACCTGGATATTATTTGATTTCAATAAATATTTCGGAAATATTAAAGTTTTAAAATAACTCCTCGAGAAAATAATGAGCAATGTGCGGTCACGCGGAACGGGGGCGATGTAAATTAGACAATTAATTAAATAGTAGCTTCTTTCTAAGGCTGCTATAGTATCTTCTTTCTACTGCTGCTGCTTCCTAATTTATGAATCTTTTTGCTGTTAGAAATACTGGCAAACACAAAAACTGAAGCGTACGAATTCCCTCTAAGAAATACCAAATGGGTACTCTTATGATAGTAAAGATACTATTTGAAACTAAAGTCCATGCAGACAAAGTCGCAGGCAACAGCTAGTATTTCATAAATAAGAACATGTAATAATAAAATAAAACGAATAACATAAAAAATAGTCACTTGTTTCTGATGGGCAGTGACAGCCTAATGGTTACAATTTGGAATCACCCGTGGTGAGAGCGGTTTCGATCCTGCACGCAATTCTAATTTTTCTATTAAAATATTTTCTACCCTTCTAGGCTAGGCGACTAGGCTAGGGACTAGGCGAACGATTTAGTTTTCAACAGAGGTGAGCAGCTGCGAACAGTATTTTCTTTTGTCCGAGGGTTGTCGCAGGAGTGACCGATGACCGGTGCCTGTCTTTATTTTGTCATCATACAGCATTTTACTTAATTTTAAACGATATGGCTTCAACCCTTTTTATGTCCCAGTGCTGGTCACGGGTCTCTTCCCACAACCTGGAGGCCTGGAGCATATTCACCAGGGTGGTTCAATGCGGGATTCGTGGAGATACGGATTAGTGGCCAATCCGTGTCGGATCTTTTCAAACCTCCCATATGGTTTCCGACGAGGTTTGACGACTGTCATCTATCGAAAACAACCGGGACCGTGCTTAACCTGCGCGCAACCTCGCACAACCTGGAGGCCTGGAGCATACTCCACCAGGGTGGTCCAATGCGGGATTCGTGGAGATACGGATTAGTGGCCAATTTGTGTCGGATATTTTCAAACCTCCCATAGGGTCTCCGACGAGGTTTGACAACTGTCATCTATCGAAAACAACTGGGACCGTGCTTAACCTGCGCGCCTGAAATTAGCCATTAGCGGTCATCCAGATACCGACCGCGCCCTACGATGCTTAACTTTCGTAATCGATAATAAGTTACAACAACGGCGGGGCTATGCGCGCTTCTATTTCTAAAGATATAACATTAATCTTAACTGATACGAGGACCTCTCATATCAAATCGACCACTATACGATATGATCTTATAGTTCACTATGACAGTGGCTGGATAGTGAACATACGGTAGTGCCGTGTGTCCTATCCTATCGTGTGTATCGGTATCAATCAGCCCACCGTTAGCCGCTAATAAAACTAAAACCGGCTAATATTGTTTGATGGCAGTTGTCAGGCAGCGTCGGGTGGTTTGAAAACAACCGACATGGATTTGCTATATACCCGTATCACCTGCACGCTGGACCAGCCAGCCTGGCTTCTATTGAGAGAGAAGACCAACAACGGGACACTTGTTGAATTCAAGCCAAGCTAACTCTGGAAAGAGACCGCAGAGAAAGCCGCAAATATAATTTGGTTTAAAAAAAAATGAGCAACGTAAAAATTATGTACAAATATTTGCTAACAAACATTAAATTGGCAAATGGTCATTTGAAATTAAACAAATCATAAGATAAACCTAAAAATTATTTTTAACTACCTATTCAATGATGCCCCATCAACATACTTGTTAGTCATTTAGCATCTAATCAAATCAAATAAAATCAAAATAATTTATTTCATCATAAGGTACATTTTATACACTTGATGAACATCAAAATTTTGTATAAATATTTTGATTTCTTTTTCTTTCTCTTACCATCTTTTTATACCATACGGCTTTAGGTACCCTTACAAATTAAGGTAATGTAGACCGAGAGAAAAAAGCCGGCGGAAAAAACTCTCGGGACTCTTTTAAATAAGAGTATTGAATAAATAATAAGGAATTAAATGCAGTATGACAATGGCCGGATAGTGAACACAAGAGACAGCTAATCATGTATGTCAATATCACCCCACTGCCATCTGCTTACAAATGAATATTATTTTTATAAAACTAGTTACAGGGGGTATAGAGACAGCCCGGCGAAATGTAGGTTCAATCCCAAGCTTTCTTATCGTTTAAGTAATCCTTTGTGTTATAGTATGCTTTAGTCGAAAGGATTTTTTTAACAGTTTTTTTAAATTTCCGTAAAGGTAGGGATTGAACCGCTTCTGGTATTTTGTTGTATATCCTAACAGACATTCCAACAAATGACTGGCTTGTTTTGCGAAGCCGACACGTAGGAAGTACGAGTTTGTGGTCGTTCCTAGTATTTACACAGCTTGGATTATGTGATTCCTTAACAGTAGTAAATTTATTTTTATTTTTATGAACATACATAATATTTTCGTATATGTATTGTGAAGCAAATGTAAGAATATTTATCGTTTTAAATTTTTCTCTTAAAGATTCTCTAGGATTCAAGTTGTAAATTGCGCGAACAGCCCTCTTCTGCAGAATAAATATAGAATTGACGTCAGCCGCATTTCCCCACAGTAATATGCCATAGGACATTATACTGTGGAAGTAACTGAAATAAACTAATCTGGCCGTATCGACGTCTGTGAGGGTACGTATCTTTGTAACAGCATAAACTGCAGAACTGAGTCTATTCGCTATTTTAAGGATGTGAGGTCCCTATTGTAATTTAGAATCTACTGTAATGCCAAGAAAAACAGCAGGTTCCACAGAGTTTAGTAAATCTCCATTCATGAGTGGAGTTCGTTTCCCCGGGTAGAAGTTTAAACGATGAATTTGGATTTCTGTTTCTGGTTTGAGTGTCTCTGTCTTCTTGTTTCTTGTCTGTGTGTTGTCTTGTTTCTTATATATGTGTCAATGACACAAATAATATTTTTGTGGGACCGTGAGTATGAAGTATTTTTATTATTGTTGTGTGTGACCGTATATGTCCACGTGCGTAATCAGGTAATCCTGATCCTGGCTGTGAATATAAAGCGTTTATTTATTAATTTATTTATAACAAGTTGTTATACGATCTAAATCAGTATTATCGATGAAATTGCGCAATGCTATGCGGATTTTTATTCTAAAAGCAATCACGTATTGAAATTTCCACGATTACACAATTTGATGAAATTAGTCGATTTGCAAACAAAACAAAATAAAATGGAATAGAAACGTTGGAATTGTCCGTTCCTTAGAAACGTCTCGAACAATCAACTGCAAGGCGCAAGAATGTGTTCGATGCATTTCAAGTGACTGCGGAAGAGTGCAGCGAGTTTCGAGAATTTTAGAAAACTGAACGAAATAAAAGGTTTGTATAAAGTATATGAAAGCATCGCTTCTTTGTAAATGGTATTCGCGACTGCGCGATGCAGTGTAATGTAATCAACGTATGTATGTTTTCTTTGTGGTAGATAAGTAATAGAGTAATGTTACGGAGTTCTGTAAACGACAATGTCGGATATCCGATAAAAAATCTATCCATAAGCATGACAGAAACCAATATGAAAGTATCGAATAATAAATTAATAATTTGATGACCTGTGTGGTGCAGTGGTAGCACTGGAGTTCGCCATTTCAAGGGTCCTGGATTCTATTCCCGTCGGGGCGGAATTTAAATGATGATGAATTTAGATTACTGTTTAAATTTAGTTTCTAAACTGTATTACATTTTTTGTAATTATATATGTGTACAAAAACTAAATAAAAAATAAATAAATGAAGTTTGTATTGTCCTTGTGTTTGTCAATGGCAGTCATTAAATAAATAAAATTTATGTTCTTGTACTTGTGTTTGTCCATGGCACCCATGATACAGAGTATCGTACTGTGAGCTCTAATTATAAAGCGTTGGGTAATAATTTCGTGAAGCATTCTAAATAGATAATAGAGATTAAACACGAATGTTACGATGTTAAGTTATAAAAGTCATTATTTTTGTCTCTGACTGTAATGGCCAATGTTTACGTACAAATGAAAAGAAGGTACAAATCAAATTTGACTTACGCGGTTACCCTTTTCCGCGAAACATTTAGGAACACAACATCCGGGGGCAGTGCAGTTCCTATCAAAAGCTGTAGTACGCTGTCTCGTTACAGGGTCGTAAACAGCAAAATTGGACCCTGAATTCGATTGAGGTCGTGAAGGCGGTGCCGACGGTATTAGCGGTACCGGCTGTATCGGCGCTGGGTAATCTGGTCTATCATATAGTCCATATCTATTCACCGGTGGACTAGGGTCAGGGTAATTTTGTAAATATGTGTCACCATCTTCAGAATAAACGTAATTTTTTTCCTCTAAATCACCTCTTGCGTAGTCATATTGCTGTAAGAAGAAATATATTACTGATGACCAAATAGCGATTATAATTATGGCATCGTACAAGTAATATTTGAAAGCTACTAAGTGATTTTAAATAAAGAATAGCTTGCTTGCTTGAAGAAATGCTTAGGAAAGTTGTAGTAGATTGTTCCATATTAGAACTAAGTATCAATATTTACAATGATCGTCTCAATATAAGAAAGTTGGTTTTAAAAAAATATTTATTAATCACCTATGAAACGCTAAAATATTTATCAATTATGACACCTAACGAATGTTGTTCGCTAGGTGTCATAACATTAATCAAGTTTAATATTTCAATTAAAAAAAACTTTAATTTTGTTTGTTTATTAGAACAAACTGGAAATTATCCATGTTAGTTAAACCACTCATTTAAGTAATCGATCATGAAAATAAATGTACACTTTGGTTTTTATATAAATATCTGCGTACGAACAGTGTATATAAATATTTAGCAATCATTCTACTTATTAAACAAAGATATGTGATATACTGCCTTGACAGCATTTTGTCGTAAAATGATCCCTTGTTGTTATGTGCCTACATAATTAAATTTTACTATTCTGATTCGATATTAAAATTACTGGTCATACAATATTTAAAGAATGCGATGACGAGCTAAGATAGCGAGAATATCATTACGATTTTTATATATTTTATATGATTATATTAAATTTAAATAGGTAGCACAAAACAATTTATTTGCAATACCGGAGTTCTTAATTCAATCTATTAAGTTATAATTAGTTAGAATTGTACTTAACTTATACACAGAGAAAACGACATATAATACTTACTAGAAGGTACTACGTATATATTTTTCTTAAAAAAATTCAATATACAATTAATCAGTTACCATACATTTAGTTTACTTTCTCTAAATTCATATATTATTAATTTAAAGTACCTAAATAACTTTAGTAGTAACCCTTCTATTTTATTTGGCATTTTAATGGAGTTAAATTCTTTTCTTATTTTAAATATAAATAGTTAATACAGTTTAGAAGTTATCTGAAATGAACAAAACATAAAACTTCGACACTCTGACATACGTCATTACTGGTAATCGACTTTAATATTTGTTAAATTAGTTAGCCGACAGTTTCATCCGATTCTTACTCATAAGGGTCTAGGCAAACATAAAAAAATTTATTTAGTCACGAGTTAAAAAATTAGACTACCAAATTAATTAAGCAATAATAAAAATAAAATATATTAAAAACATGATCAAGCTTTAATACTACCAAGTTATTTTTAAATTTTCTCCACATATTTTAATTGTTAAAAAAGAAATATTAAAATCTATAATTCTAAATGACTGTGAGCCTGCTCTATCCAATTCTAAATACAGATATACAGAACAGAAATATATAGGATGAGCTTATTCATTAAAAAAAAGCGAGAACGGGCAAACTGATTTAAAGTTCTGATTGATTCAATATTAATTCAATTAAGCCATTTAAATATCAAATAATAATGCGATGCAAAAAATAACAATGCAAAATAAAAAAATATCAAAGATGAACAAAGAATTTAATAAAATGTATTAAGTACGTTCACATTTTAAATATTTTAGTTAGTATTAAATCACTTCTTCAAATCTATTTGGTTTTCTTTTTCTAATCAAGAAGAAAATCATACGCATTTTCTGTTGCCAGTAATAAAAACTTAAAAGATACGTACAGGAAGATAGTTATAGAAAATATAATTATTAGTTTGCGCAATGCCGACAATTAACATCCGAGTGATGATAAACTTTGTCGGCCTTGTACATGTTACAGTTATAGTTAAACTATTTTACTACTTATTATAAGTTAATTGAAACATCAAGATTTAATATCATAAAAAGAATATTAATATTTTCTGACCCAACAACAATATACTACTACTTTCTTTTGTCTTAACTCATTTTGGTTCTGAACAAAACTTAATAAAGCTTACATTTTGGAGAAATTGCAAAAGGACGACTGCGAGCGGACGAACGAGTTAGGCTTGCGCATCGTGGAGTCGCGCAACATTCCCTAATTCCAATACGCAACAAATTCGGAAACAGCTTCTAATAAGATTTTTTTTTTTTCTTTTATTTAAAAACTTCACTTACCGAATTTACACCTGTTAATAACACCAGAGCGGCCACCAACCTATGTAATTAAAATATTTCTTCAATTAATATTCAAAAAGATTTATCCTATATTAAAAAAAACAAACTAGTTGTCACATTATTAATTGTTATTGTTAAAATATGTAAATTTGTTGTGCTTTGTTTGTAAAATTAAAAAAGTTTTTTTGTTGTAAAAACAGTTTAAAATCTTACCAGAACTCGTGGACCGCCATGGCCCGGTGCGCGCTGCGCCTGAGTCCCGTGCGCGCGCGCCGTTTATGCCGGGATACTAAGGAAAGAGGAGAGCACGGGCGGCGGTCTGTGAGCACCCCCGCCCCGCAACGGAGAGGTGGTGGCGCGGGTACGGCGCCTGCGGCCCCGTCCGGTGGCGAGGGCGCGCGTCCAGTAGTGTGGCGCAGCCATGTCAGGCCCGGCGCGTGCGCGCCTCTTCGCGAACTGGCTAGTGCATGCCGTCCTTCTGCTGCTGCACTACAATACAGCACCTGTTTCAGCGGTAAGTGCATTACCACCTGTTATTTGCTATTTGTATGTTCAAAAGCCAAGTGACGACCAAAAGACTTCAACGCATTATTAATGTGCAC
>DWQB01000013.1:0-7500 GCA_018252435.1 Gindanes brontinus
GCCAGCATCCGATAGATGTTAGGCGGACAACCTCCCCGCTTGATCTTCAGCAGGATCATCGGCCACCAGGCGTTGTCAAAGGCGCCAGAGATGTCGAGCAGTATTGCCTGTACGTAGGTGCAGTGACTGGACTTACCTGTGTCGAGTATGCGCTGGAGTGCGGTAACCGTCGACCGACCCCGCGTGAAGCCGTGCTGACAGTCGGAGAGCCCTGAGGTGATACTGGGCGCACATTTTATTATTATACGTTCCAGGATTTTGCCGAGGACCGGTAGTAAGGTGATAGGTCTATATGCCTTAGGGTCATCCAGCGGCTTGTCGTTGCCCTTTGGCAGTACTATCAATCTTCCATCCTTCCATACCTGAGGGAACTTGCCCTCAATCACACATCTACGCATTATCTCTGTCATTTCTGATCCCGCTGCCTTCCATGTTTCTTTCACTATTTTCGCACTCAGTCCATCGATTCCCGGTGCCGTGTTAGGGAGGTCCTTGACTATGCCGCGCACGTCTGCCACCGTTGGCGGCGACGCGTCGCGACCGGTTGGCAGGCACGCTGCGAGGACTCTTACCTGGCGATGGTAGCCGGTATCATTGTTAGCCTCATCGTCCGGGCACAAGGAGTGGACCAGGCTATGCATGGCCCCCTCCGTGTCCCCGGGATATGCCTCCGCGTATCTGACTCCGGTCACGACGTTACTTGGCGGGCGTCTGCGTCCAGACGCGGTCCGGTAGGCTAAGCCCCACGGATCCTCGTTACCAGACGCAGCCACATTCCTGTAGAATTGTAGTTCTACCTCATTCATGCGCCATCTGTATTTACTGCGGGCCTTGTGGAACTCCTTCCTAGCGTCTTCTTCCACAAGCCCACCCTTTTTCTTGGTCTGCTGCCATTCCCGTCTTCGCTTGTATTGTTCCTTGCGGAGGGTGTCCAGCTCAGCCGTCCACCATTCGTAGCCTGCATCCCGATCACGCTCTCGTCTAAGGCCTAGGCTCTCATGTGCGGTCATCTCAACAACTTCCGTGAATTGCTTACATACCGTGGGAGCAGGCTTGGTCCAGTCTATTCTACCCACTCTTTCGTGAATTCCCCTTCGGAAGCGGGCCCAGTCCACCCCGCGTTCCCGGAACCTCTTCAGCTCGCATTCCGTCACGCTCGGTTGGTTGGTGTCGGCGCCCTCCTTATTGCCTACGCGGAATGTGATTAAGCGATGGTCACTCGATGAGGCCTCCTGGAGCACACGCCATTCAGTGACTTGGACCCCCCGCGTGGTGATTGTGAGGTCAATGTTGGACTCGCCACCGCTATCTCCGCAGAAGGTTGCTGGCTGGCCGCTTCTGTTATGTACCACCAGACCGTTTGCTAGTATAAAATCCTCCATTGAGGCGCGTCGGTGGGCGGCGGCGGGTCCCCTGCCTTCCACTTGATCGGCCCTACAGTGCCACAATGGAGAGTGGGCGTTGGAGTCAACTCCTATGAGTATTTTCTTCCCGCGGAGGGCCCGGATGACTTGCTGCAGATTTTCAATGTGCTCATCTATCGGGTCGCTGTACTGGAAGTACGCCGACACCACGAACAGGTCCAGGGACGGTATATGGCCGACCATTAGGTGACGTCCACAGAGGTGTTGCAGGACTCCAAGGTTCACCCTGTGATTTGGGACGTATATTCCCGCCTTACCTCCTTCTGCTCCCGTCAAAATGGATCGGGCTTGATAGGGCTCCTGCACCAGTATTACATCCAGTTGTTGTTCGTCGGCCACCCTGGGAAGCTCCTTGGTGGCCGACGCGGCGCCTGCTAGATTTAGCTGTCCAAAGCGCAGTGAGGAGACCCTATCCATGGTAAGAGGTAGTCTCTACGCTGCGAGCCTCGGCGTATTGGCGGGCAGGGCAGTCTCTAGCCATAGTGCGGTGGCTCTCGTATCCTTTCCGTCCGAATTTCTTACACGTAGCACAGCATACCGTCGGGGAGGTGCAGTCAGCTGATCTGTGCCCCGAGCCACCACACTTGGCGCATGTGGCTTCTGCTGCTCGGCAGTACTTCTCCGGGTGCCCGAATGTCTGGCATTTATTGCAGCAGGTCACCGACAGGAAGTCGGTGACTTCTGCCACCTGCCAGTTGACGTATAGGAATCCCTCTGTCAGCAAGAACTGGCGCAGGCCCGGAGAGCACTGCAGCACGTAGGTGGCGTTACTGCTGTTCGCCCTGCCCTTTTTGAAGGCCAAGTGCAGATTTTTCTTGGCCTTTTCTGCAGGCCATGTGTCCAGTCCCTTCCTTTCGGCTTGCAGTTCGATTGCCTGCACTATGTCTTCCATTTTGGTGTCTGCCTCTAAATTGCGGACTGCCACCAGGGGCTGGCGCTTGGGCATGTCCGTGGCCCGCAGCGTTTTAGGAGCAGCCTCCTTCAATTTCCTGGCCTCTTCCACCGTGGAGGTTTTCACGACCACGCCCGCATTCCCCACCTTCCTGACCTGCTGCACGTGGATCCCGAGAGCCTGAGGGTTAACTGATTTCTTCAGCTCTCGTTTGGTTTCCTCCGCCGTCTTGAGCGTCTCTTCTTCGGTAGGGTAGAAGGCAACCGTGGCTCCCGGGTTCTGCGGAATCGCAATTGGCGGTGCATGCTTACCGGTCTTGAGAGCGCGGGCGTAGTCCGTTTTTGCGTCTTCTGCGGTCCTGGTGTCCATTGTAATTGCGGCGCACCGAGACGTGATGGCAGCTTTCTCAGCCTCACATCGTTTCAGGCGTTCTTCCGCGACGTCTTGCTCTGATTCCGCCAGCATTATCTCGAGCGAGCCGACGATGGCCAGGATATCCTGGCCGTGGGTACCAATGGCCGTTTTATCAGCTATATTAAGCTTATTGGTACCGGAGGCTACCGCCATAATACCCCTGACAGCCTGGTGTACCGCATCCAGCATTTCCAGCTTCGTCATCCTTGGACCGTGCCGAGAGCTCTCTTGCGGGGGCTGCTCTGGAATCCCTGTGGGCTTCTCCGGTACCAGCTCCAGTACTGGCGGCGCGTCCTCCCTAGTCTGTCGCTGCAGCCGTCGCCTCGATGGCTGGGGTGGCTCGTCCGGTGACGTCAGTGCCCTCTTTGATACTGAGGCGGGCGTCTGCTCGGCTTGCTGCTGATGTACCTGCTGTTGTTGTTGCTGCTGCAGCTGCGGTTGCTCCTCCAGTTCCACCATCTCTGATTCTACCACCGGGGCTGCACTAAAAGAACCGGGCGGAGTACGTACCAGCGAGGCCCTGGGCAAGAACGTCTCCTTCTCCGTCCTGGCCAGAAACTGCATCTCCTCCTCTATACGTTCCTGGCTACGTCTCCTCAGTTCCGCGATGAGCTCCTGGCGCTCGCGGGGGTCGCCGACGGAGTCGAGTTCCCGCTCACGGTCCCGATCTCGGTCCCGGACACGACTCTTATCCATCCTGGAACCCTGTTACCCTGTAACACTCGGTAAAAAAGATGGGTGAGTTCGTGTAATGAGTTGTTTGAAAAATATTTCAAAGTCCGGCACTGCCTGCGACACTGGCGCCACCTGTGACAACTAGCCACCGGCACTCTAGCGCCGCTAAGTCCACTAGCGCCACCAAGTCCACTAGCGCCACCAAGTCCACTAGCGCCACCAAGTCCACTAGCGCCACCAAGTCCACTAGCGCCACCTACCACAGTAGCGCCACCTATGTCTGTAGCGCCGACCGCGACAGTAGCGCCACCAGCACAGTAGCGCCACCTACGCGCTAGCGCCGTCCAACTGTATTGGCAACACTGATTAAATGGCACTGACAGCCGCCACCCACAAGACAGCTGTCAAACGTCAATGTCACTGAGCACGTTGCCACCACGTGGTGACCGCGTGCGCCTAGCCTATATGTGCTAATGACCTCTACACACTAATGGCAAAAGAGCAAATTTCACTGTATTGCACTGAATTTATGTTATTAGGTCTCTGTCCTGCGCTTACAAACTAGACTTACCCTAATACTGTGTCCTATCACTTACTCCTGTCCACTTTCTATTCACTGTGTCACTATCACGCACTGTGTCACTACCACTTAATAATTCGCTTTATTTACGTATTTAAACGACTACAAACAGTTTATACGCTTGTTAATAGCAGTAAAGCTTGGTACATAAGCTTTATAGCTTGGTAAATAAGCGGGGGAGGGGGGTAAGGAGATTAATACGGGAGCACTCTAAAAACACGTCCGCACGCTACGAGAGCTAGCGACCGAGTAGATAGGGACACTCACCCACCACCTTCCCATGGCCCTCTCAACCATCCGGTTATACGGGCCGAAACACGGGAGAACGCACCGGTACTCGCGACTGCTTTATTACACGGTGCGTTTCTTGATGCTCCCTACAAGCTCATTGAGCTGCTCATTCTGAGCTGGTCCCCGCCGTCCCCTCATGGGATAACGGCACACCACGCCTCGGTCGCTCGCCTGGGCTGGCCATGGTGTTGACGCCTCTGCTTCGTCCTATTTCCCGCCCCTGCCTGTCCAGATGCCATTTCCGGGCGAAGTTTCTAAGCCGACGGAAGTTCGCCTCCGAGGAGACCAAGTCCCCATAATAGACCGGACCCGCCGTCTCGCGGATGATCCCCTCGATCATGACCGCCCTGTAGCTTTCATACAATGGGCACTCCCACAGCACGTGATGCATGTCTTCGTCTGCCAATCCGCAATAACATTCACTCACCTCACTCAGTCTCAAATCATACAGTCTCTTTCGAAAACATCCATGCCCGCTCAGGATTTGCGACGTTTCATAGTCCGGCTCGACCCAGGTAGCCCTGAGACGAGCCGCCACGTCCGGGAAGAACCGATATAGTTCCCTTCCTTTCTCCTCTTTTGTCCATCGCTCCTGCCACCGGGCGACGACCTCCGCGGAGATTGCCTCTCTCCTGGCCCGAGAATCCTCGACAACTTGTTTGCGCGCCTCATCCATTTTACCAGCACGGCTCACCTCGAGGTCGGCCGGCAAGACGCCAGCCAGAACCGACAGCGCTGCCGTACTTACAGTACGGTAGGCCTTGGTGAGCAGAACCAGCGACGGTCTCTGTGTCCGCAGCAAAGCGCTACGAACCGCAAACTGGGTAACCCGCTCATGCCACACAGCAGCCGCGTAGGTCACTGTAGCGACATAGGTACCTCGATACAGCAGTTTCAGAGCCGGGTGCCGAATGCCCCACGAGGTGGACGATACCCTTGACATTTTCCCGAAGCAAGCGGTAGCCCTCTCGCCTATGGAAATGGCGTGCCTGACAAATGAAAAGCTCTGGTCCAGCACTACACCCAGCAACGTGGCCGACGTCACCGATCTAATCGAGGTGCCGTCAAGTCTGATGGTGGGGGGACGCTTCAGTTTCCCCCTAATTGTCATGGTGACGGACTTGGTAGGGGAAAACTGAAGCCGGTTCCTAGTCCCCCAGTTCTTTACTAGTTCCAGGGTAGCCGAGGCCTTAGTCTCTATGCTAGCCCTGGAATCCGCCTCGATCAGTATCGTAACGTCGTCGGCGTACGCCACGAGGCTGGTGCCCGTCGGGACTGGCAGTCTTAGCAAGTCATCTATCAGCACGTTCCACAGAGCGGGTCCCAGAACAGAGCCTTGGGGGCATCCCATTGTAGATGTCTTCCACAGCACCTGGCGGCCTACGAATAGGCCAACTCGCCGATCACAGAAGTAGTCCGCCAACATCCGGTAGACGTTTGGCGGACAACCTCCCCGCTTGGTCTTCAGCAGGATCATCGGCCACCAGGCGTTGTCGAATGCCCCAGATATGTCCAGCATAATAGCTTGGACGTACGTACAGTGACTATGCTTACCTACTTCAATTAGTCGCTGGAGCGCGGTGACGGTCGACCGACCCCGCGTAAAGCCGTGCTGGTCGCTGGAGAGCCCGGAGGTAATCTCTGGCGCACATTTCAGAATTACTCGTTCGAGTATTTTGCCGAGGACCGGTAACAGGGTGATAGGCCTGTATGCCTTAGGGTCATCCAACGGCTTGTCGTTGCCCTTTGGCAGCACAATCAGTCTACCATTCTTCCATACTTGAGGGAACTTGCCCTCTGTCACACATCTACTCATCACTTCAGTCATTTCAGATCCCGCCGCCTTCCATGTCTCTTTCATAATTTTAGCGCTCAGGCCATCGATTCCCGGAGCAGTGTTGGGGAGATCCCTGACTATGTCGCGCACATCAGCCACCTTGGGCGGTGATGCGTCGCGACCGGACGGAACGCACGCCGCCAGCAGTCTGACCTGCCTATGGTACTCCGAATCGTCGCTGATGTTGTCGTCCGGGCACAGAGAGTAGACCAGGCTGTGCATGGCCTCCTCCGTGTCCCCAGGATATGTCTCGGCGTAGCGAACTCCGGTCACGACGTTTCCTGGGGGGCGTCTGCGTCCGGACGCGGTCCGGTAGGCCAGACCCCATGGGTCTTCGTTTCCAGACGCAGCCACATCCTTGTAGAACTGCAGTTCTACCTCAATCATTCTATACCTGTATTTATTGCGGGCCTTGTGAAATTCCTTTCTTGCCTCTTCTTCCTTGTGCCCACCCTTTTTACGGGTCTTCTGCCATTCTCGTCTCCGCTTGTACTGCTTCTTGCGCAGGGCGTCTAGTTCTGTCGTCCACCATTCGTAGCCTTGCTCCCGATCGCGCTCTCGCCTCGGGCCTAGGCTCTCCCACGCCGTCATTTCAATTATGCCGGTGAACTGCTTGCATACCATCGGGGCTGGCTTTGTCCAGTCGATTCTTCCCATGCGTTCGTGGATACCCGTTCGAAAACGTGCCCAATCCACGCCGCGTTCCCGGAATCTCTTTAGCTCGCTATCCGCCGACATAGACGGGCCGTTGTCGGCGTACTCCGTGCCCACTCGGAAGGTGATCAGTCGATGGTCACTCGAAGATGCCTCCTGGTGTACCTGCCACTCGTATATGCGGACCCCCCTGGTTGTGAGGGTGATGTCAATGTTTGATTCGCCGCCGCTATCGCCACAGAAGGTTGCTGGCTGTCCCGCTACATTCTGGATGCGTAGATTATTTGCCAGCACAAAATCCTCCATAGCAGACCTTCGGTGGGCGGCGACTGGTCCTCGCCCCTCAATCTGGTCCGGCCTGCAGTGCCAAAGGGGTGAATGTGCATTGGAGTCCACTCCGATGATAACCTTCTTTCCTCGGAGGGCCCGCATGACTCTCTGGAGAGCTTCAATGTGCGTGTCGATTGGGTCGCTGTACTGGAAGTACGCCGACACGAAGTATAGGTCCAGGGACGGGATGTGAGCCACAAGGAGGTGTGTGCCGCAAAGGTGCTGAAGTACCGTGCAGGTGATGCGGCGATTCGGCACACTGAGTCCAGCTTTCCCACTATCCTCGCCCTTTAGTATATAGGGCGAGTCATGATAGGGCTCTTGCACCATCAGCAGGTCGAGTTGGAATTCGTCGGCCACCTTGGGAAGTTCCTTGGTGGCCGACGCGGCGCCTGCTAAATTA
>DWQB01000014.1:0-12616 GCA_018252435.1 Gindanes brontinus
TTGGCAGACTTTACATGCCTTCGAAAACTTTTTTTAAAGAATTCTCAGACTTGTAGGTTTCCTCACGATGCTTTTCTTCACCGAAGAGCCGTAATAATTATACAATACGCACATAATTTTAACAGAAAGAGATGCGTGCGGTATTGAACTCGGACCCGCCGCGTAGTACCTACGGAAAGGCAGAGTTCTTAAGCACTCGGCTGTCACTGCTCAAGGTACAGCGCGTCATAATTTCACTTAAAATGCAACGGCCATGTTAGTTCGGGCCAACTCTCGGGCCAACTCTCGGGCCTCTCCTAATTACTCTTGCTGTCGCTCATATATCACAATAATATATTTTTCGCAAATACGACTACGGGTGGAAATATATATCGTGGATCAGTTAAACTTCGTAATTAACCATTCGTAATTAAACGGTAAGGGTTTTCACATAGCTCCTCTAGATAACACGATGTTTATAATCATTGCCGAAGTTTAAGGTACAAAGTTTCCGTAGTATGTAGATAAACTGAAGACACCTTTTATTAATAGCTTGGTACGAATAAATATCTAAAGTAACTTCGAATCGAATGTTTTAATATTTAATTATGGAATCAATCTACTGTTGATACAATCGTAACTTGCGTACTGATCTATGATTGTTTTTTAACTTTCAGCTAAAAACAGAAATCTAAATCGGTTTTCGTTTTACCCCGTTTTTCGAAAATTGAGTTTTCAACAGATCTCTCTGTTTTGAGGTCCTAGGAAGCTTTCCTGACTATTTTTACGATGGTGTATGGGTGTATGTATGTGTCTATGTGTGTAATTATGTAAACCTCATATAATTTAGAGCGGTTTGACCGATCAAATTAGATTTTTCTAAAAATTTGAAGTGAATCGATATGGTAGATTTTGAGAAGTTTTTAAAAATACATATTTAATAATGAAAACGTCATTCGAGAATAACTTCGAGAATAACTTATTGGCTGTTAGACCGATTAACTCCATAAAGTAATCAGCTCTTAATCTCAAAAAATTACGACGAATTCCGTTTTGGAAATTAAAATCGGTTGATTCGTTCGTGAGATATCGTTGACGAAATATTTGGAAAACAATGTGTTTTTAGAATAACTTAGAGTCTTTACGTCTAACTGATTTTGCTATCAGCATAACATTTTTAGGCCTCAAAAACATTCGTCGATTGGCGTCTTGAACATTGAAATCGGACAACACGTTCAAATGGCATTTCAAACATTTCCAAAAATAATCAATTTCGACCTGTTAAGCTCGCATGTTAAAAATGTATCAGCTTACTTTAGCGCGTTTTATATATTAATTTTAGGATGGCCTGCAGACAACTATACTATTTTGCTTAATACATCCCGGTGGAAAGTTGGTGGGGATATTTTATTGCGGACAATCTCCCTAGTTTCGATAAGCTGTCGATAGCCCAGATAGACTCTTTGATACAGATGGAGGTCGTGGATTCGAATCCCTGCACAAAATCACGGGTTTTGTTTTTGATTTTCCAAAAAAATTTTTAGCAAGCCTCAATCGCTTCTAATATTCTTGATGCCTTAGATTTTATAACTAAATTATCCTAAGTTTAAAATCAAGAATTCAGAGTCTTAAAAGATATTACCTGTGTATTTTTATACAACGGTATTCGATCATAAATTACTTAAGCCACGAAGTTCCATCATCTTACTATGACGCTTCTAATAATAAAGTGATTTATTTTACCCCAGCCTTGCGAATCGATTACGTCGCGTAACAAAATGTTCCACACGTGTGTGTATATCTTTATATAGACAGTTAAAAAATTACAGGAAACTTTGGAAGAAGTCGCATTTTTGGGAAAAATTATGCTGACGTTTTAGTATCCTTCTAAAGAAACATTTCAGTACTATCTTTTTTCATCAAGTTTGATAATTCTATTAAATGCAAATCGTTTTTAATTTACCTTGCCTTTTTAAAAGCTTGCTTTGCAAAATTTACCTACTGAATAATTAATAGCACTTGGCCGCCCTGACATTCGATTCTAACTAGTGGTGTAAAAACTTAAATTGGTTTATGAGTTTCGAAGAATAACCTACACACAAACATACAAACTTTCATCACATCACATAACCGACCTATTTCTGTCCCACTGCTATGCACGGCTCCTCCAATAGATAAAAGATCTACCACCCGTACTCTACCACACGGGCTAACTGCCAATTGGCGAACTTCGCATACCTTCGAAAACAATTTTTCAACATTTTCAGGCATGCAAGCATCCTCAGCAGTGACAATTATACAATATTGAATAATTTTAACAGTCCTATTTACCTATTTGTCCTATTTATAAGTCTTTTTTACAAGAATCATCCAAATAGGTTCGGAAATGACGGAGAAACGAGGAAACAAATGGAGAAAAATACAATCAAGAATCTCCTCCTGTTTGGAAGACGGTTAAAATTTAAAGGTGCAGGATGCACCACTCAAATTTTACCTCTTTATAATATTAGTAAAAATATTAGCTTCCTGCTCTAACTGAGGTATAATACTGGACGTGCCTTGTATGAAACATAAAATGTTACGAGAGAAGGCTGTATTGAAACAGCTTCCTCCCGTATCATTTACGGATTTAGAATACTGATGCTTTCAGCGTTTTTTTTTATTAAAAAATAGAATTAGCCTTTGTGTAATTATTCTTGGCGTTGAGGAAAGGGGTCTGTAACATGAACGGATATGTACCTCCGTATAGCTTAGTTCAATGATTAAATGTTGTAAAAGCGTGGGGTGCTTTGTATGACATTTCTAAACTCTGAATTTCGGAATAAAATTAGTGTAAAGTTATAACGATTGATGTTGAGGACCCCACGCTTTTAAAACAGTGACATTTATTTTATTCTTATGTTAAGAATTATTTTTTATTTTAGTTTGATTATCTCTAAAAGCGTGTTTGTTTAATCTTTTAAACAATAATTAATTCTCTTTTTTCAATATCTTTTTTTGATTTGTATAAATCAATATCTTCTAGTTGTTGGGTCTCGCAAATGATTGGGGAAAATAATTGAATAACGAAAGATTTTTAATGCAAAATCTCTTCCGTGCAAAATGCATAAATCTTAAATCGAATTATCAACACTCAGAGATATCGAACGCTCCTCCGGTCATTGATCATCTGTATTGCACTTTCCTGGGAATTAAATTAAACAATAAGACCGTCTTTATCGACCAACTTCGGTCCCACTTTCGGGCAAAAATCACCTGAAGATCAATCCCGTCAGGTGGTCTTGACTGCTTTTGAACACTTTTATAGGATTTTAACTTCAGTAAAAACGTACTTTGGCTCATTTTCTCTTTTAACGAATCGTTTGTAGATAAATAGACGTAAGCCAAAAATTAGGGGTCTTAAAAGTTTTTGTTTATAACTAAATAGGTAATTATAAAGGTTAAAATTAATGGCAAAATTTCAGTCATGCTTCAGGTTAATGTTAAAATTAGCATGTCCTTGAAGGGGTTTCATATATTTTTGGAAATGAATGTTTTGATTTCGAAATATTTTACGCAAGAAATATCAGTTTCCTTATAATATCCAAGACGATATATGCTCAAGATTTAGGTATTCGCATCACAAATTTTATGTAAATGAGGCCATTTTAAAGAGGGCTCGGTAAGTGACGGGGGCCTGACAGGAGATTACCGTTCATAATCTTATATTATGTTGGACTTACCTCCCTTACCCTTGTAAGTAAGATATACGGCTACTTACGCGTAATCTTTATATACGTAGAGTAGATGATATAGTACAGTCTGTGAATGTACGTTATATTGAATATACCTAATATTGTTTATGATTCTGCACGTGAAACTTTATTATAAAAACAAACAAAGGGACTGATGGAAATTAATAAAAAAACACTATATACAAACAACATTACTGATGTAGCGCAAAGGCTGGTAGACATTTTTGAGCTGGAAATGCACTCAAGTTTTTTACTATTAGTATTACTACTATGTATATTATCTATTTTCGGGTTATTTTCTAGAATATTTATGGAATAAATACATATTATTATGCATTAAAATCTTTATATTTACATAGTATAGAACAAAGTTGCTTCGTGCTCCTTGTACGCTTAGATCTTTTAAATTACACCACGGATTTTAATGTCGTTTTTATTAATAAACAGAGTGGTTTAAAAGGTAAATATGTATATTGTATGCAACAGTTTCATAGAATTGTAATATGTATATCTCGTAAAAACACATTTTTGTTACATTACAAACGCGGGCTACACCTTACGAGATAGATAGATCAAACTAATATTCTACTGCATGTATGCCTTAAAAATGTCTATAGAAAAGTCATATTTATCGCCTAAGAATGAATCACAGTAACTATTTTTATCGAAATAAATAATGGGTTATTTACGAAGCCATTTTAAAGGATAAAGTGATGTGGGGGACACCAGGTAGGAACGAAGTTCCTTCGAATAATATAGAAGCAACATAATTTGCAATAAACATTTTGCTTACTTTTATATATATTTTCTTGATGTTTTTTTAATTTTGCTGAAGAATTTTGAGAAAGTATTTAGGAAATTCAGTATTTTAGAGAATAAAACAAAAAATATTTTACTCAAGTTTAACCCGTTTTGCCGAAGTCAGCATTTTTAATTTTTTTTCACGTATTTTGAACTAAAAATTTTAATTTACTTTGCTTAGATATCGATTCCTTAAAATATTGGCTGTATAGGGGTATTATTTTCGTACCTATGAGTTTGAAAGGGTTGCGATAATTTAACAGAGTATTTAACCTGTACCAGTAATGGCGTCGGTTTTTACGCCATCTTGTGCGTTTTCGCGCGCGCGGACACTGCGCAGCCGTCAGCTGTTAGTGGCCGGACGTTTCGTGGGTTATAGCACTTCTGTTATATATTTTTCTTACGTTTTAATCGCAAAATCTCGTCCAAGCCAACCATAACAAACTTCGTTCCAATTTAAAAATAAATTAACCCAACTACTGTTTCGGAATCTCCGGTAAGTTCCTATAAAAATAACAAATTTCCTTTTTTAAAGACTTATTTAAATAATATTGTCGGTCCAAGTTTGTTAGTAGTTATAATGAGAGAGTGGCTGCGCAGTCTGCGGTCAAGTGTTCAAACTTTGATAGGTTCGTTAAGAAAGGAAAGGGCGGCGTAATTATATTGCGAAAGTTCTGCTTTGATCTTGTTGGCTTGAAGAAGTTTGTTTTTTAAATATTATAGCAGCATACAAACAGCTAAGCAATCTTTATGTATTTTTAGATGCAACTCTTTATTGTCTCAGTGCTGGGACTTTTCTCCGAAATACGAATCATTCTAAAAGGTAATAGTTAAGACGGTTTAGATTTTTTCAATCCAAAATGGAGGATGGCAATGAGTTCAAGAGATAATCGTAATGCAAAACACAATGACATTGTAGGAATTTGTAAAGTAATTAAGATAATATTTCTTTTTGATATCAAATTTACATATGTAGGTCAGTACATTTTGCATTTATCAGCTATCATTGTATGTTCGTAATTTTTATATTGAACAGGTTAAAATACTACTGGGTCAGTTTAAAAATTCTTACCCTTTTAAAATCTATATTATCAATGAATAACATGGGTCATGTTTTACTGTTAAAAAGTTGAGATATTTACAAAAATTATATACAGGGTTATTGGTAATTAGACCGGATTATATTAGCTTTTAAGGGGTGCTAGGAGACATCATTTGCAATCATAAGTGACCGATTTCAATTCTGTTTACCGTTTTAGAAAGGTTTTATTACACGTGTTACAACAAACAATAATATCGTATTAATATGAATCCAACAGAAACTACAGGCTGCTTCATAAAATGTTTTTTTGTAACATTCTTTACCAAAACAATATTCGTACGTTGGTGAACTTAGTCTGTATTATATTACAAAAACATCTACAGGTCTTTAGCTATCCAACGAGGTAAAAAACTTGGCGCTACACGAGGTAAAAAAATGACATGAGAAGTAGTCAGGAAAGGAATATTGAGATATTTATTTTAAGTAAATAAAAAAGGAGGAATTAAAATAAGACTTCATTTATTACTTTTATGTCTCATTTTCAAAATGTGCGCCCCTATTTCGAACACAGAGTCGCATACGTTTGTGTAAGTTGCTTTTAACCACGCTTGTCCTCATGTTAATTTTCGTAGTATCTACGCCATTTATTATGCGTCCTTTTGATTCTTATGGCTTAAAACCTCTATCGGTGAGAGGAGACCCGTGTCCAGCAAGGGGACAAAAATGGGTCTTCACTGATTTGGACACAATTTCGCATACATTCAAGTCGGTTCAGAAATGACGGAGAGATAGTAACAAACATACAGCCAAGTGCGAGTTGGACTCGTACAACGAGGATTCCGTTCGAATTATAACATTTAACATAATTTCTCTAACGAAAGTACAACTTGAGTCAAATTACAAATTTAAGTTTATGATTCGACCCCTAGACACAACTATGAAATCAACCGCAAATAATACGTTTGCAATTGTAAATACGTTTTTTTTATGTTATTAAAGTACATATTTACAGTTTTCAGATTTATTCCTATATAAGTTCTATATGATTTTGCCTTTTGCTAATTTTCATGGTTCTAGGACAACGGGAAGTACCCCAAAGGTTTTGATTCAGTGCGATGCGAAATCGCGAAATATGCGAAAAAATGCAACATAAACGGTCTTATCTTTTGATCGCGTTGACTTACAAGTTCGCGGATACAAGTTATGATATAAATTTCAACTTGACATGTCCATCCGTTCCTGAGGAAAAGGGCCTTGACAGACAGACAGCAAAGTAATCAGTAAATATAAGGGTTACTTTTTCCTTTTCAAGGACGGAACCGTAAAAATACAATCAAATTGAGAACCTCCTTTTTGGAAAAAATAAAAAAAGGTTCAAGACATTCTTTTTACACTTTGTAAATTCGATTAGTTTTATGCAGCTTACTATTTATTGTCACGTTAGTTACTAAAGCGACCAGACTTTGATGAATTCGTTTGCAGAATGAAGCGGGGACTGTCACAAGTGTTTGAACATCGAGAGGCTAATCAAAGTTAGCTGTGAAATCAAGCCCTTTGAGATTCCGAGCGGCTCTAGTTACTCTATTACAACTTATCATTGCTTTTCGATTCGAGTTCTAAACGAAAAAAACAATCACGTTTAGATAAGACACAACGGAATGATACCTACCGGAGATGGAATTTAGTATTGTATTGATTCTTACGTTCTACCTGTTTCTAATGTATACAAAGAAGTATCTATGTATGTATGGTTTTGAATTGTTCTTCATTGGCCAATACCTAATTGAGGGGGGAGACATTGACGTTGCTCACTGTATGTGCTGGTGGCTGGACTGAGATACCTATGCGTCAGGTTCCCTATTCCAATTATGGCTTAATCATCATTATCATCATCATCATCATCATTATCATCATCATGGACCCATTTCTGTCCCACAGTTGGGCAGGGGTCTCCTCTCACAGATTAGTGTGTTTAGGCCCATCATCCACCACGTCTTTACATGAAGGCATGTAAAGGTACGCTGGCGTTTCAAAAACTGTTTCTTCATGATATGTCAATCTAGCAGATTTTCCCAGGATTTTTTTATTCACCGAAGAGCAGTGATAATTATACAATACGTAAAACGTTTCGCCGAAAAAGGTGTATGAAGGATATGAACCAGCAGTCGCCGCCCAAGGTTTGAGAGTTCTAACCACTAATTTATAATTGCTCAATAATAATAAAACTATTAAATTAATAAAGTTTCTCTAAACGCAAAAAATATTTACATTTAGACTGCATATTCATATTATTGATAACATTTTCTCTTTTGATAATATTACATGTTTAAATTTAAATGAAATGCACATTGATACTTGAAAAATAGCAAATTGATATCGCCCGTAAAATCTACAAAGATGTTAAGTCCTGTGGTAATCTACTTTCTACGGTAAATCAATTCGAGGAAAACGAATCAGCTTCCCATTGCTAAAGATTACTGCGTAAGCTGATTCTCTCATCAGATTACGGGGGTGGATGTTGTATCTGAAACTATTCTATGCATTTATAATAAGAGATTTGTATATTTTAATTTGATTGAATTTCTCCGCTCGAAAATTGGAGAGTCTAATGTTTTACTCCTTACTTCGTCTGAAAGGACTTATGAACTAAATCCATATTAAAATAACTAATTGATGTAAAACTTAAAAAAATCCGACTTTTCAGCATTGGTAACTGGTGCGTTAAGAGCTTTCAAAGGAGCCAATATACGATATCTCTGATAAAAATTTGAGGAGTTTGGTATTCTGCGAATTCTAAATGACACTGCAGCATTAGGTCAGGATCATTATGAAAGAAAGAAAGAAAACCAGAAAGAAAATCTTTATTCGTGTAATAAATAATGCTACACCAAACTCATAACTGTATAACGTTATAATACCTAATGTATTAATATTAAGGCTAATACAAAAATTTTAATAAATCTAACTTTCAGCAACCAGATCAGAGCTGATGGTCTACAATCAGCTGGAGATATTTAATTAAAAGATGACTCAAGAACACTCTCGATCAAAATACCTTTCAAAAAAAAAACTACATCCCATCTTGTTAGGAGCTAGGATGCCATGAAAATATCGACTTTGATGGTACGACGAAAGTATCGCTACGATTCTCTCGTTTGAGGAGACGATCCTTCTGAGACTGATTGTAATAGATATCACCATATCTATCATACTAGAGTATTTTATGAGTTATACCAACTTATACCAAAAATTAGCAGCTTTTGCTGTGTGTGCGTCTTTTCCACTCAGAAAATGCGTCCGTGCTTTGAATAACTCATTTCTTATTTCTATTGGCATGTATACCTATTAAGTTTGTATCATTTTTATGAGCATTTTGTGGCTTGTGGCTTCAACTATTTATTTCTTCGTTTCTTTCTCTTAAATGTTTCATCTATTTACAATTGATAAACAGTCATTTCATCTTCAAGAATATCAGGTAAATATACACACTGAGAGTAATGCCAAACGTACTGCCAATACAAAATTTACAATTTAACCGACGCTAAACATGTTAACGCAGACTCTAGATACCGAATAGAACCTCTTAACCGCCAACCTACAAGCTGAATAAATAAAATTCTCTAGCGCCTTCGTGTGACACACGGATTTCAAGATCAGAAAGCTAAAGAGAATTAATATCTACTCACATTAAACGTGTCAAAACTATTCAACATCTGTCATCTATAAATGATTCGTTAAGACCAATCAAAAGATCACAATCAAGATATCTTTATAATAAGTGTAAATTGGTGAAGAATTTGGAATCAGATGATTTCAGATTATTTTGTAGCATCAAGTCACTGTGACCATATTAATATAATAATTTTGAGGTTACCTAATGCTCTATTTAGTCTACAAATTGTTAAATGGACTTCCTTCGAACATAGCTAGCTACACTCTCGATTAATACAGGAATTAAAAAAATTCTTAACAGTCAGACGAAATTCCTTCAATGAAATACGTTCTCAGATCGCGACTTTATAACCATGCGCTGAAACTTACTTCTACTCCAGACCTTTTACTTCAGGAAGAGCTATATTCTGTACGCCACAAAAACTAATCCCAAAGCACATGGAATCTTTGATCACCTAATATATAGTCGTACCCAGGACATAGGTATACCTAGGTTTTTAGTGCTTCTTTATTTCAGGGAAAGTTATTTTATACGCCACAAAAGCTGATAGAAAAGCAAATGCAAGTGGAATTTTTAATCATCTTGAACATTATGTCCGTACCCAGGACCTACAACCAGGTTTCTAGAGCTTCATTATTTCAGGAAGAGCAATTTTGTATGCCACAAAAACTAAGACCAAAGTAAATTGACATGGAATCTTAAATCACGTAAAAGGTACATTCTCCATAGCTACACCTAGGTTTTTAGCGCGTCTATCAAGGAAACTTTATGTTAGATCGTCTAACGAACAGTGTGTGATGGATTCTGGCAGGCCGCGCAATTTTATAGCACGCCGTCTCAGAAGGGCTATACGTTCACGAATCTGCCTCGGAGGATGTTTTTATGGGCGCGGGGGCGAACTGAGATATTTCGTCCCTCCCTCTCCGTATAGCAAAACATATTGACGTCGAAAATATTATTGATGTAAGAGTGAACTAGATTTTCTAACTTGAAAACGGGTGATGGTACGTTTGGTATTGTTTGTTTCTACATCATATCATCACTAACCACTTTCTGGCTTGACTGCTACGTACGGGCCTCCTTTGACAGACGAGAAGGATTCCATCATAATCCACCACGCTGACCAAATGATAGGCATCACAAGTGTACTAAAACTATTTTATTGAATTCTAAAACATGTTTCCTCGCCAGGTTTTCCTTACTGAACAATAGAAAAGTTAAAAGCGAGTTTGGGATATAAGCATCACTGCTCCTATTATAGTGTACGATTTCAACCCAAGCTGGGAGCGGATCTCAACCAAGAGAAGCCTGGAGCATACGTGAAGTATGTTCCAAGCCGCTCAACAGACAGACAAGAATTTTAAAATAAATATTTTTGGCTTGTGTTACTTGAATGATAACCATTAGGAGTCATTTTCTGGTTTTTATTCAATATACAGAATCGAACTCTTCTAATATGTAATGTGTACTTACAGGTTTCTAATATGTAATAGATAATATAGATAACTTTCTAATACAGATAATGTAAACGATTAAAATCAAAAAGCATTTTCGCATGCCACGTAAACGAATGTCGCCCCAATGCATTAAAATCGATAGCAGTAAATTTAAACAACACGATCGCTATCAAAAATGCTTCAGTTTGTCTACAAGAAGTTTTTGACATAGCAACTCAGGTACATTATTTCCCAGTTAATGTCTCAGAAGTAATATGTTCCAAAGAATATTTTCCTCAAAGAAAAAAGGCTATAGCGAAATCCCGCAATCGTCTTTATCAAGCGAATTCCCCTGTGTCTTTGTCTTACGAAGAATGCATGGTGAAGATCGCCGACCTTTTCTATCGAAGTTTGGATCACTCCCTAGACGCTTTCTAAGAACCGGTGGGTGTAATATATTTTCTTTACAAGACAAAACATTCGCCTATCTATCTATGTTTTAAACTAACGAATAAAGTTGTGATTTCAAAGGCCTACAATAGTAGTCTAATAAATATTGTTTTGAAAAGGTTCTAACGGAACAAAGATGCAAGATCTTGTTCACAATCCTAAAGGAAAATGGGAATGTACCAATATGACTGTTTGCGTGTACTGATTAAAGAAACTAGCTGATGTCGATTTCCCAGCACAGTGGGATCAATAAAGCGATTTCCTCCTGTTCTACTGCATGGTAACTACATGGGCGTAAGTACATTGGCGAGTACATAGTAACATACAAAGTGTAAATGTAGTCGTGATTGCGCCCGTATATATGTACTCGTATTAAGCTTAATTTCGACAATGTTTTTCTGTGGTTCATTTTCACAGAAAAATTCATAATACCCTCTTACACATTCTTTTCCATTATATATTCTAACAACGATTACTCTCTGTTCTTCTCTGATACTTAGGGTCGGTAAAGTAAACTCTCTCGGACAAATTAAGAACTGTCCAAATCGATTTAGAAATAACAGAGAAACGAGGTAGCAAACAGAAAAAATATTCAAATTAAGAACCTTCTTTTGGAAAGACTGTTAAGTTAAAAATGATTTTATCCGTGTTCCTACTTTTAATGATAATTCTCGAGCGTTGACTACCGGCGCAAGAGACGTAAAGGTAATTTGTACCAGCGCCGACAACGGCGAGTTCAAGGCGATCGCGCGCGGTCAGGTTCGAGGACACAGCGGCCCCTCGCGGCGCCTCCGCAGACAGCCCCTCATTTTTTTTCCAATGAATGAAACTACTGAAACTTATTCACTTTCTTTTAATATATTTCCTTACAACCTAGCTAAGAAAATTAATTAATCCTTCTTAAATATTTTATACTAAAACTAGCTTTCTATAAAAAAAATAACCATTTATGTGCCATATTTAAGAAGAAATTATAATAGAGAAAACATTTAATTATGTCATGGCTGTCATCCACAGAAAATTGGCATTATGTCGAAAGTTCGCCTTACATAATTAACGTGGTATAGGTATTTCGGGTAGACAATCTGATTTCTTGCAACAAACTATTCTACTATTCACATATATAAGTAGTAGGCTATTTCTTATTTAAACTAAAAATCTTTGACGCTTACCTGAGAAATCCACACATAGCTAATTTGAGGACAAATTCTTGATCCTTATACCTACAAGGAATCGTGATACCTTTATGACAAACGAAAACAAAAAATGTAGACATGAAGAATGTGCTTTAATATCTAATATTTTAATTATTTTAATATCTCATATTATATTTTTGACCATAAATATACCAAATATAGTTTCATATCATATCGCACGTACACATGATGAACTCTTGAGCAATAAAGAGAGTTCATGGCCCTCTTATAGCATGACTTAATCAAGACGTTTTCGTTTCGTAGAATACATAATGAAGTCTAATAATGATACGCTATGGCATTGG
>DWQB01000015.1:0-12447 GCA_018252435.1 Gindanes brontinus
AGATAAGGTACATATAGGTGCTTTATTATTGATTACAGATTCTCTTATTCTACCATTTAGACATGCAAACTTGCTGTCAATACTAACATATAACATAATAAAAATTAATATAGTATGAATATATCATAAAACATTTAAGAAATTCAAATTAATAATAATAATAAATTAATAATAAGTCAAATTTCAATCTTCTTGACATTAAAAAAAATGATACACATTGAAAACATTCACTTAGTAACCAAGATGTCAATTAATATTTTAATTGATTATACGTCAATTTCTTCATGGAATCGGACAATTTATTGTATGTTTTTATTATATTATTAATGAAATAAACGTTTCGTTTTGGTAGAGTCGCAATGCACAATTAGGAAATATTAGTTTATTGGGATAAGAGCAGTTATCGTAGAATAATCGGACCTATTCGTAAAGTATTCTGGATATCTGTGCACCTGTAAGCAAGTGTACCTGATATATTGTGCAGGCAGACTTAATATTTTATTTCTTTCAAATAGTGACTTACGACTGTATAGTTGATGTACGTTACAAATAGCACGGATACATTTTTTTGAACCCTACACGCACGAGTCATATTGACTGAGTTCCGCCAAATAATCAACCGCAGCTCAATATCGATGAGACATAGCCGTATTAGGCACACCACGCTGCCTGCTCTTATACAGTACACCTTATTCTCTTACGGGCGTAGACAAAGCGGTCTAGTTTACTGCAGATATTTTCAACATGCTCTTTCCATGTAGGATGCTTGTCAATAACAATACCGAACAATTTAGTATTATTTACTTCGTCAATTTTTTATTGTTATATATAACATCAATGTCGTCTTTTTTAAGTCCTATTTGTGGTAAAATTAATTAATCCAGTTTTAGTTACGTTTAATATTAAGTTATTATTTTCTAGCCATGTTGTTACATTATTTAAAGTATTCACTACATCGTTTTTTAGCATTTTTGTATCTTTATCTTTTTATTCGCATCCGCAAATAAAATACACAGGTTCGTGGTGCAATTTGGGAGGTTGTTTATGTATATTAAAAATAGCAACGGACCAACAATACTTCCTTGTGGTATTGCCCTACTACGAATTTCTGGAAATTTGTACACAATTTTGGTTGGCTGATTTTGGTATGTCTCTACTAGATATTTCTGTACATTGTTGCCGTTTTTTTATCCAGTCATGTATGTTACCCCTTACAGCGTATTTTTCAAGTTTGATAAAATTTTATGCAGAACTAAATCGTATACTTTTGACATATCAAGGAAAATGGTAGTACAGGGATTTTTTTTAAATTGTCGGCTATAATTTTAATTAAGTGAAATGTCGCTAGTGTTGTAGAGCAATTTTTGCGAAAAACAAACTGCTCTTGTCGCAATATTTTATTTACATCAAAAAATTTTAATATACGGATGTTCATTGCTCTTTCAATAATCTTTGAGAAAATCGGTATAAGAGTAATAGGTCTGTAGTTGTTCATGTCGCATGTATCTCCTTTTTTATACAGCGGTTTTACAATTGATATTTTAAGCTTTTCTGGAAAGCAGCCTTCTGCGAATGATAAATTAATTATATGACTCAGTGGTTCACAGATAAACTTTGCACAGAGTTTAATAGACTTCGTGTCGATGTCATCATACCCTACTGAATTACTGTTTTTAAGACCCATAATAATTTTGTATATTTCCAAAGGATTCGTAGGTGTTAAAAATATAGTCTTAGGATTTAATTTAATATTCTTGCAATGATTGTTTGACAGATGATCTCTGTCACCCGTATAATCGATGAAAAAGTCGTTAAATATTCTTACTATTTCATTTGGGTCTGTATGTTGATGGTTATTATGGTTAATTGCGGCAATATTGTTGTAAGAAGATTTTATATTTGTTTCATTTTTAATAGCTGCCCAGGTTGCTTTACACTTGTTATCGCTGTTTTGTATATATTTTGTGTTCTGTATTTGGTGTGATTTATTTAAGCAACTTTTAAATAATGTATTATATTTCTGATAATTTCTTTTATTTATATTTTTATTTGTTTTACAAAATTTATATTTCATATAGAGAAACCGCTTTTGAACACTGCATTTTTTTAAACCTTTTGTAAGCCACTTTTGTTTTGTTCTCGTGTTAATCTTAATCTTAATGTAAGGAAAACATAGGTTGTAAAAAAGTGTTATAATGTTATGAAAAATGTCAAATGATTTATTAGTCTCAGTCAGATTATATATTTCAGAAAATGTCAATGCCGATATACAGTCAACGAACTTAACCCTATTTTCTACACTAAAGTCTCGTTTAAATTCAAACCAATAATTTATATTTTCACATTTTTTCACAGACAGACTGACGGTTTGCGCTGTTTCGTGGTCAGATAAACCCAAATAGTGAAGCCGTGGCTCTATAATGTTAGGTACATTGCTAGCTATTTGATCGAGACATGAATTCTGTCTCGTCGGTAGCTTAATATGACAGGATAAATTATGATTTCTCATAATGCTAATTAGCTCCTTAGTTTGTTTGTTATCTTTTAAAATATCAACGTTCCAGTCGCCGCAAACAATAACTACGTAGTTTGGGTTTTTAGTTATTTTTGTCAATAATGTACTAAGCTTTTGGTAAAAACTTGGTAAATTGCTATTCGGGGTTCTGTAAATGCAAGCTACTTTAACTTTAAAGTCAATAAGTTCAATGCCGCAACATTCAAAATCATAAGAGGTAGATAGTGCTTTCGTAATATCAAGTGGTTTGAAGTTCAATTCGTTTTTTATTATAATGCAAGAACCACCACGTTTTTCTCCTCTTCTTGAAAAATGGCTTGCTAACTTATAATTATTTATTTTTATATTGGACTCTGTACCTTGCTTTATAAAAGTTTCAGTAAAACATAAAATATCAGAATTTATATTATGAACTTGTTTTAATTCCAGTAGGGCTAACTTTATAGAGTCAATTTTATTTAACAGGCCTGCTATGTTCTGGTGAAATAAAACGATCGTACTAGTTTTATTTCTATTGACGAAAAAGCTGATTTTTATTCTCTGTTCCTACATCTGTATATATTTTTTTAAAATAGTAAGGGATTGTTCCCTTTATAACTTGGCTTTTTTTACTATTTATACCGATCTGTAATTGAGTAGGTTCATTTATTTCCTTTAATTTTAGTTTTTCTTTTTGTTTTTCAAAAAAATATGGAATTGTGCCCGTTTTTATCGATGTTGTACGGGTTGAAAATTTTATTTGTGTATTTTTTGTCCGTTTATCATGTTTTAATTGTAATATACCTTTTTGTTTTGTTTTAATAAGAAATTGGTTTTCGTAATCATCCGAGTCAATTTTTAAGTTTAGCGTCTCGGCCACTTGTATTAGATATCGAGATGGCATTTTGTTGTTTATTTTTACAAATTCACTATTTTTAAACGTCTTAACTAACGAAAAAATTATGTCATTTAATTTCTTTTCCTGTACATATTTGTTACTTTCGGTCTGTAATACATATACCTTAAATTTTTGTAATTCGTGAAGCGCTAAACATAAGTTTTGTAGTAAAAGATACGGATTTTTATCATTTGATCCTATCGCTATTACAATTTTGTCATCACACATTAATTTGTTACACAAAATCTTGCTATACGACAATACATCCGAGCTTAATGCATAAGGTTTAACTAGAGCACATATATTGTAAAGATCGTTCCATTTGTTTCTTCGTGAATCCATTAAGAGTGCGGAGAGTCCTTTCACTTGCTGATCTCCTAGGATAAATATACTGCGTTTGGCAGACATGTTAGTACTAAGTTTTGGGTCGTCGACTATTTTAGCTTTCTCGATCGATGTCTTTTTATTATTACTACAATCAAAGCTGACTTTAGTTTCTTGAATTGAGTATTCTTTATCTTGATCTCTGGCGGTTGTCGTTTTTTTTGTGCACTTTTCCGTTGGCTTTTCCTGAGAATTATTTGAATGAACCGATACTTGTTTATTTTGTTTCGACTTCGGCGTAGAAACATTCATGCATATCTCTTTGTTTGTGGGTCCCCCCTTTCCATTTAATTGCAAAATTTTTTGTTCATATATATAGATTTTATCTTTAATCTCTTCTTTTTTCAAATAAAGGTCTTGAATTTGTTCATGAACCGTGCCTATTTCTTTTTTTAATATGTCTATATCTTGTCGTAATTCCAATAATAATTCATTTTTCCCCATGTCTGAAATGTTTGTATGGCTTGTAGTATTTATATCATCTGTAAAACTTGAATATTCTTCATCCACACATTCAAGAAAATTTTCAGACACATTATTTTTTTTTCTTTCATTTCTTCTGAATGTAATGTTATCAAAACTCATTTTAATATAGTCAAGAAATTTTAAAGTTTAAAAAAAAGTGGTTCGGGTGAAGGATGCGGGAGGATTCGAATCCACGACTCTTCGAATGTCAAGCTTTGTTCTCAGCCTCTCGGCTAACATCAACCTCGCGTATACTGACAAAATTTATGTAGAGGTTCTAAGTTTCTTATATTGATTAAGGTCGGCGATTCACCCATATATGGTAATGTTTGTGATTTGTCTTCCCTATTGGTTGAAGTTATGAGTCACCAGTCACTACACTTAACTTACGTTACACAATTGTCTTCTACACTTTGTAAATGTTTAAGATTTCTTTATGATATCGCACTTTTATTGTTGTTTCATTTTAGCACTTAATTTACTGTATATCTACTCTTAATTGAATGTAGTTTTTTTATCATTTAAGTCACGTTTATCTCTCCTAATTTATTTTTGATTACGGAGCAACAACTTCTTTGTCTGCACGCGCGTCGGTTCGCGCATCAACTCACCGTCAAAAAACAGCACCCCGTTATACCCACGATACCGTCCTTGCCAACTTACCTATACACATTTATACGTCCAAGAAACGTGGACCCGTCGCCAACCCCAGACTAAAGCGAATCCCTAAATCCGCAAATTTGTTGCAGGATCCTTCTATTTCTAAGCGCCCAGATGGTTTCTCTGGACATTAAACTCGAAAGCCTTGCCGACGGACCAGGACTACTCCCTTACCGACTTGGAACCATGAGATTGACCACTCATCACCACATATTCTTACAATACGTTGATTTGAAAGATATAGGGGACAAAATTAATTCTATACAGACTCAGTTACGAAATTACCAGAACCAACTTATTAACGACACTTTTACTTTGTACGAATTTCAAATAACATACCTTTATGACCGACTTGACAGAGTTCAGAATCGATTACAGACGCTAGAGCCTAGCCGTGCTAAAAGAGGTCTTGTAGATGACTTAGGCTCAGTCATAAAAGGCATAACAGGAAACCTTGATCAGAGCGACGCAATAAAATACAATAAAGCTATTGAATTCTTACAGAATGATCAGGAAAAGATGTTATCAGATTTTAATGCACACGTTAGTTTAAGTAAATAATGGATGGTCAGTCACTATAAAGCGTTAACACAGCTAGTAGATAACCAGAGAAAAATTAACGAAACTTTACATTTAATCTTAAGTAGCGATGCCTATCGAGAAACTAGCTTATTAAAATACGCTCGATTCGCTCAACTTCTAGAAATATCTAGCGAAAATACAGAAGATTTAATGCAGGAGCTTCTGAGAGTTGAAAACATTTTAGCTTTTACTCACCTTTCTACAACCCACCATTCCATGATAGATATAAAAGTACTACAGTATATGCTAAATAGAGTTAAAGTTATATATGGCAGTGACTATATTCCGAATTTAGAATTAAGAGAATTTTATGATATAATTAAACCCGGTTCTTTCTATATTAATAAACAGATAGTAATAGTTTTTAAATTTCCAATAATCTCTAGGAACAGCTATGAGCTTTTTAAGTTAGCGATAGTAACTAATAAAGACAACCAAGACCTTATTCCTCCCTCTCCTTTCATAGCAACTTACGAGAAAACATTCGTGTATATAGAGACAGAATGTCCGAAGTTGAACACCTGGTTTCTCTGCGATGAACTAGTCAACCTGCAAATCCGTAGCAAGACTGATTGCATCCAGGAGGTAATAACCAGCCAACACCTAGAAGAGTCTTGCCAGTTCACCAACGTGATTCTACAAAGAGAGGCCATGGAGAGATTGGACGACCGACACTATGTACTGTCCTTCCCACACCAGGCACGAGTACAACTTACTTGCGAGCGAGTTGACTACATCTCAGTACATGGAAGCTACCTCGCAACCATTCCAGTCGGCTGCCAGCTGAAAACTGAGGAATTCACCATAGTAAACGACAACGATGAGTTACAAGGTCAGCCTCTGAAACTGACCGGAATACCTAAAGGCATCAGCATCTCACCTTCAAAATCAGCACACATACAGCTGAGTTCCATAAACCTGCAGGATCTTCACGGCATCCAAGAAAGAGTCATGGCACAAACTCCACTACAGCTCGATCACTCTGACGTACCATACAACTCTACCATTTTACATCATCCTATCCAGCGGAATTGTAATTGTCATCTTTATCATCCTCTGCAAGTACAAACCTGGAGTTTACAAGAAAAAGAAAAATGAGAACGAAGAAACCAGAGAGGAAACTTCTGAACAGATGCCGGCAACATTCTCACTGAGCGTTCTGAAATAGTTGCCGCTCTGGGGGTGGAGGAATTACGTGTCGCAGCCCTATGAGGATCGCTGACGCCGCCGGCACGTGTAGCACGGCCAGTATTTGGGAATTGCACTAAAAGTGCAATCTAGCAATTACGAAATATTGATTGACGTCAATTGCGATGTTTCAATAATAACATTTTAATTATAAGAATCATTCCTAATCTAACATCGATAGGATTTAGTTTTAGCTAGAAATAAGATTTCGTTGTAACTTTTTATATTAATTAAATAGATTAATTAAAATCTGGCTTTTTTTTGGAGCCTCTGAGCGCAGTAAACGTAATTGGCGCAGTCGGTAGGATACTCGCGGGCCGGTTCGCGATAGCATAGGTCCTCTAAACTTCGAAGATCGCGTTGCGAGTCACCCGTGTGGCTGTCCAGCCTCGTCACCGAGTATCCGGAATCTACGGTCCTGCTGCAGCTCAAGAGGAGTTTGCAGACATCGAAACACCAGAGAAGACCAGATGCAATACCAGTAAGTGCACTTGAATTGTTCTCGTGTTGCTTTCCTTGTTGTCCTAAGTAACCCTCACCATTTTTCACCCCAGGTCTGATAGATTTCGGCAGTCTGAGCTTCATCAGGCTTGCCGTAGTGCTAGTGATAATTTTAGAAATTTAGATTTCGTATTAGATAAGCAATCAAATAGTTTTACTGACTTAGATAATAGTATAATGGCAACTGACCCGGATACCATTTTTAAGGCACTCCGCCTAGTCCCGGACTTTGACGGGAACCCTAACGTGTTAACTAGGTTTATTAAAGTGTGCGACCAAGTAGCTAGCAAGTACTTGAGCACAACCCCGGGCAGTGAGTTTTCCAACACGTGTCTTTTGAACGGAATTCTTAATAAGATCACAGGGACCGCAGCCTGTACCATCAACTCTAACGGCATCCCGGATAGTTGGGCAGGCATACTTAGCAGTTTGATTAACAACTTTTCAGATCAGCGAGATGAGACTACGTTATACAATGACCTCTCGTTAGCTACGCAAGGCAATAGATCCCCACAAGAGTTTTTTGATCACTGCATGACACTTTTTAGCACTATAATGACCTACGTGACATTGCACGAAACTATAGAGACTACAGTGACAGCTAAACGTGACTTGTACAAAAAGGTGACAATGCAAGCGTTCGTTCGTGGCCTAAAAGAACCTCTAGGGTCCCGTATACGCTGTATGCGTCCCGATACGATTGAGAAAGCGCTCGAATACGTTCAAGAGGAAATGAACATCATGTACCTCCAACAACGTAACGAGCCCCACAGGAATCAGTTACTCCTAAAAGCGCACCATGTCTTCCCGTCCACATCACTTCCACCGCCACGTCCACTACATAGTTTCCATAACCCGGCACCCAGGTGGCCTACACCCATAGGGCAGCAGCCCATGAGGCCCCCGCCTCAACCTTTTAAATTCCCACAACCCAGTCAACAACATCGCATGCCGACCAATACTCAGAGGATGTTCGGTGCACCGCCTCCTAATTACAATCCTCACAGCAATGTATTTAAATTACCACCCAGAAATAATCCTCCTCAGCCATCAGCTCCTCAACCCATGAGTGGTGTTCGGAGTTTCACTCCGAAATTACTACCTCACACTATGATGACAGGTCATGATTGGCGAAGGTCAGGAAACCCGCCACCTAGTGATTATTTTAAAACACGTGAAATGAACATGAATGAATGCGCTGCATACGATGGATCATATTACAACCCATATGACTGTTACTATGAACCGGTGTATGATTACAATGACTATGACTATTATTACACTAGTGACTATATATGTCGGGTCAGTATAATATGTCGGGTCGTAAGTAAATAAGGGGTATTTACTTACGACCCGACATATTACGACGCCTCCAACCACCAGCCTTCACAAATTGAAAATACTACCCAAATAGATGATGTTACTAACGATCAGGATTTTCAGAAGGACCCTCCTATACCAAAACTAAAATAGAACTTAACCTACAGACCCAGAGACAATTACCATACGTACAGATTTCTAACCCACCATTAATATTATTAATAGACACGGGTGCTAACCAATCTTTTATTAGCCTCGAAGCTGTTGAAAGTTATTTTAATCAATATCCGCTTAACTACGATCCCTTCGAAGTGACCAACATACACGCAACAACCAGAAACAATTACTCTGTAACTCTCCCATGTTTTCCCGAGTTCAACGATTGCGATAATATGAAATGATTTGTCTACCGTTTCCATAATTATTTCGATGGGCTCATAGGACTAGATTTATTAAATAAATGGGAATCTCGAATAGACCTGAAAGACGGACAATTAATAACTCGCTCCGCTTCGAACCCTATTAGGATGTATAATTCTCGGAATGTAAATCTATACGAGGATATCATACCAGCCAGAAGGTCCAAAGCCATTCGTATACCAACAGACGTTAGTGAGGGCGACGTTCTTATAAAAGAGCAAATTGTATGCAATTGTATTATCCATGAATGTCTCACCACTGTCGTTAACAACCGCGCGTATATAGAAGTCGAAAATCCGCACGCAGCGCACGCGGAATTATTTAATATCGAGTGCACGCGCACTAACCAGCCATCTGCGCGCGCGCAAGAGGTAGTTTCGCGCCTACGTCTAGATCATTTGAACGAAGAGGAAAAAGCGAATCTTAAGACTCTCTGCTCTCGATACTCTGACGTTTTTTATTTAGACGGCGAACGCCTAACATTTACAAATAGAATAAAACACCGTATTCGTACTACGGACGAGGTTCCGGTGCACACCAAAAGTTACAGATATCCGTTCGTTCATCGACAGGAGGTTAGGGACCAAATCGAGAAAATGTTGGACCAGGGAATAATCAGACCATCTGATTCAGCCTGGAGTTCACCTATCTGGGTTGTACCTAAAAAGATAGACTCTTCGTGTCAAACAGAAGTTGAATAAAACTGTAATTTTTCATTTTTTGCAATAAACAATAGTTTTATTTTGAAATGTTGTTACTTTTTATTGTACATATTTTTTCCATAATTTAGTTTTTTCAGTCCATATTATATGTACTTATTTCGAAAATTTTAATACATATTTATCCAGGCCCTTGTCATCAGCTACAATTTAATTCTTAATAACGTCTTCTTGAAGGTTTGACTCTGATATCTGAACTGAAACCCGAGTACATTGTGTATCAACTGATTTGGTAACGACTGGCTTGCCTTTAATATCTCCTACTACGGTAAGTACTATTCGATGAGTGAATTTTTTAAAGGATCATCGGTAATCGGCACTTCCAAGATGGGACCTTTAGCATCTGTATGAGCTGTTAAAGTTTCAGATCCGGCGGAGCTCTCAGTCGCGGTTAATGTCCTAGAACCATCTGATGAATCTTCTGACAAATTAACTACAACTGAAGCTGTCACTTCGTTATTAACTTACAACACGTGATAACGCGTCTGCATTGGTATTGTGCTTCCCCAGTTTATAAATGACTGTGAAATCATATTCAGATAGTTTAAGGCGCCATCTTGTGAGTCTCGAATTGGGTTCCTTTAAATTCATAACCCATTGTAAGGGCTTATGATTGCTGAGAATTTTGAATTTTCGGGTCTAAAATATTTTGTGGCCCAAACGCTCTTTTTCCATTGTGCTGTAATTTGATTCACTAGTATTTAGTGTCCTGGATGCATAAGCAATTGGTTTGTCAGACCCTATGGGTCCTTGAGACAAAACGCACCTAAAGCAACGTTGGAGGCGTCAGTCGTTAGCAAAAATTCCCTACTAAAATCGGGGTACTGAAGAATGGGATCATTCATTAACAAGGTTTTACAAGCAAAATCCGGGATGAACTTCATGTAATACCCAAGTAAACCGAGAAAACGTTTGATTTCGGTTATGCTTTTTGGCAATGGATATTTAGTTATGGCTTCTATTTTATTTGGGTTGGGTTTAACTCCTTGTGTGCTAATAACGTGTCCAACAAATTCTGTTTCTAACTCCAAAAATTCAGATTTATCTAACTGAATTTTGGAATTAGTTTCTCGCAACTTTTTGAAGACTTTTTCTAAATTAACCATATGTTCCTATAAATTAGTGCTAAAACAATTATATCGTCTAGATAAACGAGGCATACCTCGTTTTGCAGGTCTTTGAGGACGTAATCCATGACCAGCTGAAAAGTTGATGGTGAATTTTTGAGACCCATTCTCAAAAATTCAATGTGCCCATGTCTACGTTTGAAGCTATTTTATGGATATCTTTAGGGTCCATTTCCACTCGATAGAAGCCACTAGCTAAATCCAAGGTAGAGAAGTATTGACATTTGCCTAGTTTGTCAAGGACATCTGTGATATTTGGTATCGAGTACTTGTCGTCAATCGTTTTTTCATTTACTTTTCTAAAATCTATGATAAGACGCCATTTGAGTTTTCCTGAAGCATCGGCCTTTTTGGGCACAACCCAATTAGGGGAGCTCCACGCAGAATCAGATGGACGTATGATATTCTACTCCAACATTTTTGCAACCTGATCTTTAACTTCTTGTCTGCGGATCTGTGGGTATCTATAACTTTTAATATATACAAGAGTCTCATCGGTGGTTTTTATGCAATTTTTTTATCTTGTTGGTGATTGTAAGGGGTTCACCTTCAAGGTAAAATACATCAGCGTACTGTTCACATAACGATGTTCAATTGACAAGTTCTTCTTGATTTAAATGTTCCGTGCGAAGCCTAGGTAAAATATATTTAGTGCGTTCCGACATGTCACAATGATGCGCACGTTCGCAATCCACATTGAAAATTTCACCTACTACTGGTCGGTCCATAGAAAAGACGACGTCATTAAGGGTTTCATTACTGACTTGTACTCAGCCGCGACTATCCGCGACATTAGTTAAACAGTCAGAAATTGTACAGTTACATATAATTTGGTTGGGGACGAGCACGTCTCCATCTTCGGTATTGATAGGTAATCGGAATAATTTTGAGAATGAGCTGGTATAATATTTTCATAGAGATTGACATTACGTGAATTATAAATTTTAATTGGTATGATTGCATTACGGGTGGATAAGGTTCTATCTTTTAAATTAATGTTGGATTCCCTTTTATTTAATAAATCCAGCCATATTAGCCCGTTAAAGTGATTGTGGAATTTGTAAATTAATAGCGTGATGTCAGTCTCTTCGTTAAAAGTACTGAAAAGGTTTTGAAAACGCTCATAAAATTCTTGAGGGCTACTAGACCTTGGGTTTGCACGGAGAAATCGTTGTAAAGCGCAGTCTCGTCTCTATGGTCTGCGAATTATTAATTAGGGCATTTCGAATACCTAGCCAGTTATCTGGGATACCATTCTAATTAATTAATCTAGCAGCAGGTCTAGTCGCATTATTTAATATGATATTCAATAGCGACGAGTACACAAGGCGCCCAGGCTCGGTTTTAAAATAGGTTTTAAAATAATTGATCACACAAATTAATGACTAGGTTCATTATATGTAGGTTGCCATCGAATTCTGGCAGTAATCGAAGGACCTTGAAAATACAATCAACAGAGTCGGTGGCCATTATACTCGTATCTATAATCGTTCCTACCTAATTTATATTAGGTAGGAACACGTGCTTCGAGTTTTACTGTCAGCGCTTATATATATAAAAAAAAAGAATTTTATGTTAACACTGATAAAGAGTAATTAAAATATATCTATATTAAAGTAGGAATATAATCAATAGAATATATATATTATATATATTAATAGACTTTTAGGAACACTTAGGAATGAGGGG
>DWQB01000016.1:0-12191 GCA_018252435.1 Gindanes brontinus
GCTATGCTAATAAGTACGAATGCACCCGGTTTGCTGTCCGAATATGCACTGACGTGGCCGCGCTCACAATGCGGCCGCATTAGGTTGCTAGATCAGCAAATCGTGTTCGATTGTAAATTATTGCATCGAACATGCTCCCGAGGGGAGAAGATGAGATGATAAATGAACATTATAAGCTTGAGAGAGTTACATGATTCTGAACTATGCTAATGTCTGTTAGGACAATGTTTAATTGATGAATGATTAACAAGATGAAGGAACAATAGGTTCTTATTGACTAGGTACAAATTTCTACTCAAACGGCTGAGTCAGGAGTTGAAAATACAGATCGTTTTTTCGCAATAGGAGATGTCGACATATCGCGCCTTTTTAAACGTAAACTTGACCACTTTTTTGTAAAGCTATGTTCACCTACTGTATCACGCACAACGGGTCCTTGAACGATACGGATTGAATCTCGCGCACTGTCACTGACACTTAACTCCTGCTCGAGACGGGGTGGACTACGCGCACTTACACTTGCAGTTTGGTCGGATTGATTTAGACACACGCTTACAGTGGCGGGCACGCTCTCGATGCGTGTCGCGGGAGCTCCAGTGCTGGTACGGTTGCACCTCCTCCACAGGAACCAAAGGACCGCTATGACCGCTACAGCTAGTAGCCCGTACAAAATAGTGTATTGATGTACATCATGTACCGTTAAGACTTCTGTCTGCTGGGCTGATTCTTTTAAGGATTTTATTTGCTCGTCGAGATGTTTGAGAGAATCATTGATGTGAGAATCCTCATTATCTAACTCCTCAAAATGTTGGATAGGTAGCGTAAAGTTATTGATTATATGATTGACGGGCGTAAGTTTTGAATCGAGTACATCTAACTTAAGCTTGATTGTATTTTGTAATTGCTGATAAGAGTACAATGTGATGTCACGACCTTTAATAATACATGGTTCAGTAAGTTGAATCAATCCGGCCTTGCTGATTTGGCGCGTTTGCAGTTCATCGTCGCATATGACTTTCAAAGAGTATACGTTACAGCAGAAGTAAAAATAGGTAGAAACGTCATGCAAAGAAATCCATTTATTTTGGCAGGTGGATTTTATTAGTTTGCAATTTGATAAATCTGACTTTTCACAAAACCTTTCATCAATGCTTAAGCTCATGACAGGACTTTGCAAATGACAGAGGTAAATTTCTTCTTGGTATGTACAGCTTTGAAGTTCATCAATGCTCGCTAACAGATACGCATCCCTTCTCAGATTAATGGCTACGTATTCTGATATGGCACTTATAGTGACCATGCTGCGTTTAATTTGGACCGGTATGGGTATCAACCGATATAACTGGAATGTATCTCTGCTAATTAAAGGTAAGCTAACTTCAAATATAAAATATTCTTCAGTGATTCTGGCCTTGATCTTCAGTAATCTATATACTTTATACAGATCAAGCTGAACATTATCTATAGGTAATGCTAATTCTTTCGAGAGTTGACTTGACACTATTTGTAGCTCCGCACGAAGTTGGTTCGGCGTCAAAATATTTAAATTAATCTGGCCATGATAGATTTCAGTCAGTGTATCTAAAAACATATCCTGCATTCGTTTTAAGTTTTGAATCATATTGATTGTCGATACCGCTGCTAACGTGAACTCTTGCTGAATAGACATTATATCGATTTCCTTCTGCATTGTATTTGTGACGTTGTCTAAATAATTCAGATGCCTGTTTAGAAGTTTATGTTGTTTCTCGATAGTTCCCTCTATTCTTTTCACTACGTTGTACTGCACTTCTATGACAGATGTTTGATTATTATACAACTGAGTAAGATGGTTCATATTACTACGTACGAGGTCGATGTCACGCTTGTATTTTTCTGCGAAATCTTGATCGAGTATCCCGAACAATGAATTTGATATAGAACCTACTACGTTTATAAGTCCGCGTCGAGTTCTCGAGCGTCCAAAGTGCTGACTTAACAACAGCTGATTATAGTATTGCAGTTCATTGTACTCATGCTGTATTTGTAGGATGATTATCTCGCAATTGCTTTGTTCTTTGATTTTATCGCAGGTTTGCTTGAGATATTTTGAACATTTGGAGACTGCATCATCGCCCTGCCAAAAAGGGGCCAAGTCGTAATAGGATATGATTTTCCACTTGTCACGTATTAGCTGCATTTTACCCAAAGGATCAAAATACAGTGTCTGATTGCTATCAAATGTTGTAAATTTGTAAGATGCTTCCGTACACATTACAAGGTTCATAAAAAATATTAATGATAAGGCTAAGCTAAATAAACTAGTACATGTTTTACTGCGCGGATGATTTTTCATTACTTTTTGCTCATTTATTTTCTCGCTATTTTGCTGACCGTGCTCTTCTGAAAATTTATCTGGTATAGGTAAGATGGATAACTTTAATACTGGACGTTTTATAAAACCGTTTTTGGTCTTTAGGGTTACCACTCTAACAACCCCATCGTTTCCCGGATGGACCTCTACCACCCGACCAATCAGCCACTTACCAGAGGGCATATTGTCATCATGAATGGTTACAATTTCGCCTACTTCGATGTTCTTTTGCGCTTTTAACCATTTGCTACGCACAGATAATTGGCTAAGATATTCCGCCTTCCATCGTTTCCACAAGTCTTGGAACATTTTATTCACCATATACCATCTTGTTCTAGCATCCTGCGCCGTCTCTATGACCGTAAGACCACTTCGACTATTCAAAAAATGAGCGGGGGTGAGAAAATCGAGATCGTCGATATCTTCAGATATAGCACATAAAGGGCGCGAATTCAGGCTTGCTTCAATTTGTGCTAATAAAGTACTATATTCCTCGAATGTTAATGCTTGTTCACCGATTACTCGTTTTAGATGTTGTTTTAGGCTTCGAATTGATCGTTCCCATATTCCACCAGCACTTGGCCACGAAGGACAATTCCAATGCCATTGTATGCTCATCTCAGTTATTTCTCTGTAGAAGGTATCATTAAAGACACGCTCTAAATGTTGCTGTTCTTCTTGTAGTATTTTGTTAGCACCAACGAAATTAGTGCCATTATCTGAATATATGTGCTTGGGAGCTCCACGTCTTGCTGCCATACGACGTAAAGCTGATATAAACGCTAAGCTACTAAGGTCAGAGACTAACTCTATATGGACCGCTTTCGTCACCATACAAATAAATAGAGCAATATAGCCTTTCGTTGTTTTAACACCTCGACCTTTGTTGCATTTCACTCGAATAAAACCGGTGAAATCTACACCCGTATGATAAAACGGCGGGGCAGGATTAGATCGAAAATCGGGTAAGTGTCCCATGATTTGATGCTGTTTTTGTGGTTCCTGTCTTTTGCAGGTAACGCAGTTGCGTAGTTGCTTTTTAGTAGCTCGATTTCCTTTAATTATCCAATAATTCTGTCTTAATAGTGATAAGGTAAGTCTTGATCCACCATGAAAGGTAAGTTCGTGCGCTTGTTGTATCAAAAGTTCAGTAAGCCGGCCACTGTATGGGATGATAATTGGATATTTCATATCCACGGTGATGTTGGCATTTTTAAGACGACCTCCGACTCTCAATATCTTAAACTCATCTAAAAATGGATTTAAGTTTAATATTTTGCTATTTGAACTAAGGTTTTTGTTGCTTATTAAATTATCTATCTCCGATTCAAATTCAATGCGTTGTACATATTTGATTATAATGTATTTTGCTTGCCGCAGTTCTTGTAATGTGAGGTATGACGGCTTTTGTTTACGTGTCGGTGCGAGTGCACGTAATAACCAAGCTACGATGCGGTTTATTTTTATGAATGAGCTGTGACGATTAAATAAATTATCGATGATACTTGTTTTGGGATCATACTGTTGAACATTTACGACTCGTTTTCGTATTTCTTGATTTGTTGTATATTTCCGCTGCTCTTGCTTAGGTTCAAAGTCAGGACACGATAACCATGCTGGTCCTCGCCACCACAAATCGTTCTCTTTCAATTGGCACATAGATAAACCTCGGCTTGCTGAATCAGCTGGATTCTCCTTTGTCGAAACATAACGCCAAACATCTGGTGCTAATATGCTGGAGATTTTCTTCACTCTATTAGATACAAAAGGTTTCCACCTGTCCGAGTTCCCATGTATCCAACTAAGGGTAACTGTTGAGTCACTCCATGCGTAGAGGTTGTAATTAAGGCTGTTTCCTATGCTTGCTGCTATTTTGGATAGAAGTCTAGATAATAATTCTGCCGCGCATAGTTCCAGTCTCGGTAACGATATTATCCTTTTATTCGGTACCAATCTTGATTTTGCTGCGACTAGCACCACTGTGGCGGAATTTGTTTTTACGACACGGGCGTATACAACACATGCATATGCTTTGAGAGACGCATCACAGAATCCGTGTAGCTGGATTATGTCCTCTCGTTTGCTATTCAACCATCGTGGTATAGAGATTCGGTTTATCAAACTCATATCTGCTGTTAATTTCACCCATTCGTTTTTAATCTCAGATGATACTTCGTCGCCCCATTGAACCTTTGAATCCTGCCATACTTTTTGGAACAGTAACTTTAACGTAGTAGTCAGTGGAGCTAGCCAACCCAAAGGGTCAAATAACTTAGATATTTCAGAAAGTAGGACTCGCTTTGTAAGTTTTGTATGGTCCGCTGTTATTATATATTGGAAACTGAATTCATCTTTGACAGGATCCCATCGTAAGCCTAATGTCTTTGCTGTGTTTTCCGTTTTGAAAATGAAAGATGTATGATTGTTGTGTTGAGACGTGTTTATATTTTCTAAGATACTTTTGTCGTTTGATGACCATTTCCTTAATGAAAATCCACCACTGCTGAGACATGAAATTAATTCTGATATGTTGGTTTTTCCTTCCTCAATGCAATGAGCACCAGAAACATAATCATCCATATAGAAGTCATTTCGTAACGATTTGGTTGCATTAGGAAAATTTTCCTGCTCGTCAGACGCTAACTGTCGTAGGGACATCATTGCTAAAAACGGAGCTGATTTCGTGCCGTAAGTAACTGTTGCTAGTTGATAGGATTGAATTGATTTATTTGTATGTTTCCGCCAAATAATTTTTTGGAGTCGCTGATCTTCTTCTGTGATATAAATTTGTCGGTACATTTTTTCGATATCTGCTGTGTACGCGTATTGGTATATTCTCCACTTCAACAAGAGTTCTTGCAGGTCTTTTTGCAAGTTTGGGCCTTTGTGCATAAGGTCATTAAGACTATAGCCAGATGAGGTTTTCGCAGACGCGTTAAACACGACGCGAAGCTTAGTAGTCGCAGAATCTGCTCGTTGAACCGAATGATGTGGTAAAAAGCATTCTATTAGATTAGACGTTATATTAGAATTCGCTAGTTTCATATGCCCTAACTGCTCGTACTCGCTCATAAATTGCTTGTACTGTTGTGCTATGCCTTCATGCTTTCTCAATTTCTTTTCTAAATTGCTGAATTGTGCTATCGCTATATTTTTGGACGATCCTAACTTTTCCCTCCAATTCTCTTTCATCGGTAATCTAACCTCATAACGACCATTTTCCAAACGCTTAGTCGTCGAAGTGTAGTATTCCATACATAATTGATCTTCAGTTGACATCTCGTCCTGCTCCTGAATATCTTCAATTGTCCAAAATTGTTGGATATCTGATATATTATTTACGATGACGTTGCAGTGAAAAGTTTTTATACCACCGCAAAGGATCCAACCAAGCTGGGTCTGCTGAGCTAAAGGTGAAGTTGTGTTCAAGCCTCTTATTGTGCCGTCTAACATAATAAGGGCGTAAACCTCTGCACCGAGCAATAGATCTACTGGACGACTAGCATAGAATTCGGGATCGGCTAAGTTAATATGATCTAAATGTGACCAAGTAGGCTTTTCAAATGATTTGTTCGGCAGATTTTTAATGAGGTTGTTCATAATTAAAACATCAGTATTGAATTTATAGCTCGTATACATAGATTGACATGTAATATTAATCTTGCCCTTACAATCGCTATCCTTTTCTCCGATGCCCGACACTACTCCACTAAACTGTTCTCGTTTCAAACCTAATTGTTGGGCCGCTCTTTCGGTAATTAACGATATTTGCGAGCCTTGGTCAATAAGGGCTCGTAAAACAAGCTGTGTGCTGTCTGCGGATGTTACTCGCACCAATGCTGTAGCTAGTAAAATTTCGTTGAAGTCATGCTGAGATGCCAATACATTAGCGCTATTTTGTTGTTTGCTATCAATTGATTTGTTACATATTTGCCTTTTGGCACCCGATGTAGGTTTTTGCTGCGTAAAACATTCGTGTAATACGGTGTGGTGATTTTCAGAACACTTGCGACATCTTTTTGCTGAATGACATTTATTTCCATTGTGGTTATAAATGCAATTAATACAAAATTGTAGGTTGTTTACCGTTTTCAATTTTACATCGTTTGGCATTGCAAGAAATTTTTCACAATTAAGCAAATTGTGTTCCTCGAAACAGAGTGCGCATTTGTTAGCTGACACGTGCAAAGATTTCGCAATTGGTTTATACGATTTCCAATTGTTATTCGATTTATTGCAAGACTGATATTTTCTATTATAAAATGAAGTTGATGGATTAGCTTGCTGAATGGATGTTGGATGAGTTTTAGGAATTACATCTTGTCGCCGACGAGCGGTCTCAAGGCTGGTAAACTTGTTTTCTAAAAAATCAAAAAAATCCTTCAGTACAGGCAGTTCTCGTGAATTTTTCAACGACTCTATGTACTCCGAATAAGACTCACTATCCAACTTTTGCGATAAAATATGTACTAGCAAAGGATCCCACGTGCTAATGTCTATGCCTAAATTTTTAATGGCGTGAAGACTCTCTAGTGACACGTCATGCAATTTTTTGATAGATAAAAATGATTGCTGTTGAATGTTAGGTAAATTGAAAAATACGTTAACGTGCGAGGTAAAAATAAGCTTTTTGTTATTGAATCGATGATTTAGTATTTCCCAACAAACTATATAGTTGTCCGAGCTTATGGGTAGGTGCTGAATCAATCTTTCGGCTTCTCCTTTTACCTTGCTTTTCAGGAACTGCATCTTTTGAGCGTTCGACAGTGCCGTGTTTTTATGTATCGCCTCAGTGAATAAATCTTTGAAAGAGACCCATTGCTGATAATTACCCGTAAACACCGGAATGTCCATTACGGGTGTTGCTTTTGCATGGTGCGATGTAGACCACATTTTGGAATTGATCAATTTTTTCATCTTTATAAATGTACGTTCATGCTTCGTAAAATAGGCTTCGTATGTCTCGTTTTCTTCCGACTCACCAATGATTTCCCAATGAAGATTATCGATAGCATTCCAACGATGTTGTAAAATTTGAAGAGCGTCTTCAAACTCCCATTTATCGGTTAATGATTCTAAATCAATATTCTCGACTGCTCTCGTGAACGCCTTGAAATTGACCGACTGTTTGTGAAGCATATCGTCAAGTTTGCTGGGCGATCCTCTCGACACGTGAGGCGAGGTTGCTGGCTCATGGGTCGTCTGACGCTTTGATTCACCCGATTGTTCTTCTTCCTCGTACGCTGGTACCTGACGTCGTAGACTCAACTCTTCCATTCGCTGATTTATTAGTTTCTTGGTCGTTAAGTAAAGCTGTTTTGTACTCTCAAATTCGGAATTAACGAAATACGTATGATTTGTCATTTCAAAAGGAATTAATTTTTCATGATTGTTTTGGAAGTCTTGCCAATACTTTTCTAACATCTCATTTTTACGCCTACAATAATCAAAAGTTTTACGCTCTACGCTATCCTTTTTGAAATTAATGAGGAGTTTTTTAATGCCATCTACGATCTCGGATTGACAAAAATACAACGACTCCATTCTGCACAATAAAATTAAAAAAGGAAAGATCTCACTTGGTCGCTGCTGGATTGCCGGGAAGTTTCACCTCGCCCGTGATGAGCTGAGCTGGACGCTCGCTGATGTTGCTGCTGAATGTGCACCCCTAAGAGTACTGCTCGAACCGCTGCTGGAAGTACTGAGTATTTGGGCTCAATACTTGTTGCTGTGTAGGGAGTACTGAGTGATTGGACTCAATACTTGCTGCTTAACACCTTAATCACACTGATCGATAGGGCACACCGAAAACTGTCAATAGTTCACTGCTAGATAGTACACTGTTTTATAGATCGCTGTCATAAACTGTCTTCACTTATCGATAATACCGGTAACACGTGTATCACGACCGCGAAGTCCTTAAGGATCGAAGGACCATAAAATGTGGGGGATCACGACTTACGCTGATTGCTGATGCTAAATTAAACACTTCGATAACTCTTTTAAAGTTTATTGCTCTAAACTGTTACTTAGCTAAACGATATGGAAATGCTAATGGATGATAAATGCTATGCTAATAAGTACGAATGCACCCGGTTTGCTGTCCGAATATGCACTGACGTGGCCGCGCTCACAATGCGGCCGCATTAGGTTGCTAGATCAGCAAATCGTGTTCGATTGTAAATTATTGCATCGAACAACTAGACTAAACTAAAAGCTACGATAAATACAATAAACAAAATTTTTTAAGAGCGTATTAAGTAACAAGTAACCAAGCCGGCCCGCCGTCTATATGGTCCAGTTTCGATTCCCAGTGGGGTAGACATTTGACTGTAGAGTTTAGAATTATTTCCAGTATAGATGTTTGTATTCTTGTGCCCATGCCTCCATGGTACGCACGTCACAGCCAATCCTATTCTAATTACATCCTACTAAAGATAGATTAGAACTCACTTCTACTAATTTATACGTCACAGTCACATGCACCCACCTGGTATTACTCTCATCATCAGCCAGGGTTGACTGGAAGCTAATGCTGTTAGGCATTAAGTTCACACTATGTACTTTTATTCTGTAAAATGCATTCAGTTTAAAAAATATCTAAACAATTAATATGTTAAAACGTCAATAGTAAACTAAATAGTAGTACATCAATAGTAGTTAAACTGAAAACCTCGTCTTTCGGCCAGTGTGGCTTGTAGAAAATCATTTGCAAAAACGTCTAGGAAATTATGTCAAAATGGACAAGATTTATAAAAAATATATTTTCGCATAAACGAAAGAATATTTTTTTCACCTTATCTATTACCAACAAGTGCTGTAAACTACAATTAATATAAAATAACAGGCATTGTCTAATGTTAAATAGGATCATATCATTGAGATGTGAACAGAGATATCATTAATCGTCAAACAATACAAGTCTGGCTGTGACGGTTGTCGTATACTTTCCAGTATTTGAAAATAATTATATAAAGATCAAATACTCTGGCACAATGAAGAGTGGCACAGTGTAGATCACGAGCGATTTACTAAGTTAAGCAACCTTAGGCGCAGTCGGTAGTGCGTTGGTGACCGCTTGTGGAAAATTTCAGTCGTTTCCGTGCTTCGGAGAGCACGTTAAGCACTCGTTTACAATTGTAACCGAGAGGTAGTAGTCATTGAACTTCGTCGGAGGTTCTATAAACACCTAACACGATTAAGTATTGTGTAGTCACTTTACGTCCTCATCTCTAGCTGAAAGGTTCAATACACGCCAAACCATAGAGCTTTGAAAGATCTTCATTCTAGATTGCGGAATGCAGTGAACGTACGATGATCCTTAATGACATTCGTAAGCGAGGTGCATATGACTGCAGAATTGTTGACACAACAGATTGGCAATTTACTCCGAACGTTATATAAACAAGTAAAGATAGGAAAGATGATGATTTTGTCCTTTCGTACATTTGAGGTTTTTGTAGAATTAAGCTCAGCAAAATATCGCCAGCGTCGTGGCTTGAAATGTAATGAAATGGAGGAAGTCGTGCCGATGTGTGTTCGAGGCTGTGAATATTTTTTAATAATGAAAAAATGTGGTAAGTCTAAATCGATTATTTAAATCATAAAAAAAGAGTTTTCTCATTTGTAGCCACTCCGGAGACAGAAAAGTAAAAATGGTTTGTAATGCGTTGAAATTTTAAATAGAGGCTAAGTGATATAATATTGGAGGTAGTTAGTGTGTGGTGACGTCACGGGCGATGGCAGGTCGTTTTCCCTCGTCAGAGGCGACAGGTTGCCACTGCTTTTTGTTTTTATTGTCAATCACTGCTAAACTTACCACTTTACTAACACAACTAATTCTTCTAAGCAATTAAGTGTTTAACTGTTTGAGAATGTCGGTCGTCTCGATTTTTTCTTCGAGGACTTTAAACAAGTTTAAATTCCATTAATTTAGTTATTACAAATTTAATAACACTCTATAATCTGTACGTGAATCTGTTTACCACGTTCATCAAGTGCGGATTGACAGAATATTTATATGCCTTCGATCGACCTTTTAATATAATTCATGGCGGTGATATCCTACACAGAAACGCACGCAAATATGATAATTATATAATATGCACAGGATTTTAACAAAAAGTACGGGTGCTGGGGGATTTGTACCATGACTCGCCACGTGTGAGTCCGAGTTCTAACCACTAGGCTACCACTAAGGATTAGATGCATAATTGTTGCACCTTTTCTATTCAGATTGACTGAGCGACCTATATCGAATGCCTGAGTGCCCTCGTAAAGCCGTGATGAGGTTAAACTGTCCACAGAGGTTCCCTCACGAAGTACTTGATTGTGTTTACCTCGCAACTGATACCGTACTTGTGTGTACTCAGTAAACGCGAGATGAGGATGCGGGCTCTGGGAGCATTGGGCTTTGCGTTAATACACTGTGACGATTTAGTCTGTGTTATCAGATTTGTATAATTTTCCAAGAGAATCTATGTATTATGTATCGCATCACACTGAAACTAATTTTGCACACAAAATCTTTTTTTTTTGGGCGTTTTTAGCGTAATCAATGATAGTTATTAAGTGGAGATCACTATTGTGTGGAATAGCGTTTGATTGATAGAAATAAATTGACTTTGCTAAATAAAAAATTCTCACTAGCATTTTAGTCAAAGACATCCTCTAGAGAGTATTTGCGTTTATATAACATACGTTTAATATTTATTACCTTTCTTTTAAATACTACCTTACCTACGACTATATTTACATAACAAAGTTACACGTTTCGAGCTGATGTCAATTTTATTATTTATCTTATTTTATTTTTAAAACATGGCCCAAGTTACCGATATGAAATCTATAGGATTTAAAACCCTTTATTGTTTTAACGTACACATTAATTTTCCTTAATCCATTCTTAACGAACTTCCGCGCATGTATATTAAATGTACGATAACCTCAAGTTTTGTAGCATCTGTACGCGCTGTGGTAATTTCCACATATCTCATCTACTTAGAAGCCGCATACAACAATAAACAGGAATCCATTTGCGCCATTACCAAGTAATTTGGTATCAAGATTGTCTCGAAAATAGCGCTTGTGCAAATACAAAGGTTTATCTGAATGTGTAAAGTGTTTCATAAATTTAATTGAATACACACTTTGTGAAAATACATTTTTCTGATGGTAAAACGTCTTTCGGATAAATACTGTAAAATATTTGTAATAATAAGCGATTTTATATAATCACACGGAATTATAAATGCCGTTTTACTTATAAATTTGACTTCATTCTTCGGATTGGGCTAATTGTGTAAAGCATTATTATTTGACAAATATATTTGATTAGCTTTTGCCCGCGACTTCGCCCGCGTAAAAACACATATTTATATATTTCTTATCCTTAACCTAAATACAAAGTTTCATGCTTTAATGCAACCCACGCATACAAAGGTTAACCCTATTTTTACCCCCTTAAGTGAAGAATTTTCAAAAACGCTCAAATACGTATTTACAGACTTATGCTTAATGTAAACACAGAGTTTCACGCTTCCAACTCCAAGAATGACGGACTTCCATACAACATCTCAACTCTAAACGTTTCTAATGTTGTTCACAAAGCAAAATCCAATTTTTATTATTCTACTCGTAACTTTAAAAATGACGAATTTGTACACAACAATTCATCCCTGTTTTCATCCCTGAAATACGTACTTATTTCTTGATTTCTTACGCTGAACCTAAACACAAAGTTTCATTCTTCTAACTTCCAAAATAACGGACTTTCATACAAAGGTTTAACCCTGTTTTCACCCCCTTAAGGGTGGAATTTTTCAAAAATCCTTTCGTA
>DWQB01000017.1:0-12052 GCA_018252435.1 Gindanes brontinus
GCAGTCATAACCGAGTGGTTAAGAAGTCTGACTTTCCGAACTATCCGGCGGGCACGAGTTCGGGGGACCTGGGTAAAAGCCCAACAATAACTTCTAATAACTAATGATTCAAGTTTTAAATAAGGAAATGCTAATAGGGGAAAACCCGGATAGTCGCCCCAGGGGTATAGTTGCCTTGATTGCAGTTACTATAGTTTTGCGAATGAAACGCATATTATTTTATTTATCTATCGAGAGACTGCAACTACAACTAAGTTAACCGTGTTGCATGTCTCTGTGCGATTGCATAGGACAGCTAGGCGCAATCAAAGTTTTTGCGAGATAAATATCCTTTTTCTCGATGGGACATTTATCCTGAACGTAATCTAAATGGATTAGGCAACTATCCTAAGAGATTAGTTATCTCAAAATTTAGAGGTCCGCGAAAATTGCCAATACTCTGGAAATATCAAAGATAATATTTATTCCTTTCATTTCAAAATAATAAACCAAAGTACCTGCCTATTCATATTAAGTAATTTCAAAAAGTGACGCAACTATTCTGGTTTAATCTTATATTAAAATAACTTGATAATGATAGCTTCAGAAAAATCTTTTAAAATTTTATAATTCTTGGCTTTTAGTTTAGTTAAAGAAGAAAATCCGGTAATATAACATTTCTCAGTAAAAACTTTCACTGACGCCCATGTGGCTTTGAGACCTGTATAAATCTAACGTGTGTAAGTTATATAACCTTTCTCAAGACCTAGATGTGTTTCAAAAGGTGTTTTTACTAACTCGTATACTTCTGAAAATAACAATAATTTAATTTAATTATATAACTTGTAACACGTCAAGGTGAACATGATAGGGGCTTTTACAACTTATCTTCATTTTAGGACGCAAGTTTGCCTTCCATGATGTGTCTGCGGTCAAAAGCCAACAACAATATGCGTTCAAGCAAAGTTCTATTAAAACCATTTGTTTCCTTTGAAGATTCTCTGTGTAGTCACAGCGTCAAAATGCCTTAAACTTTTCGGCTACGAATTTTATTCTTACCTGCGAAACGGTTGAAATATGTACTTTTCAAAGTCATCTGACGTAAACTGGCTCTCTTAAACTAAACAGACACTAAAGTTTCACTGTTCAAGCGGCTAAAGTGAGAAAGTTTAAAATTTGCGGCCAGGATGATGCCTCCACGTATACACGAAAGTTTAAGGCTTTACCTTAAATACAGTAAACTCAAAAACTCAATAGCTTTTTGATAGGACACTTTCAGATTAGATTCTGTTAAAAACTTACATTTATTTAAATAAAAATGTCAAAGTCCACTGGGAAAATACTCGCACTCACAATTCCAAGATCACAAATATCCCCAAGGAAAACAAAAATCTAATCTAATCTCATTTTTAAATTTCTGCATCGCTGATGAGAAATTTTTCAGTCAACCGAAAGCAAGGCCGGCAAGTTGACAACAAATTTAAAAACTCCGTCAACGAAATTAAAGGTAAATATTAAAGTGCTAATAAGTGTATCTTATTGCTCAAAACTACTACGACCGTTATATAAAATAATAATATAATAAAATAACAAACAAATGGCTGGAGCCTCCCTTTAAGCCCAGAGTGCCTGTAGTAGGAGACTCCGCTCTTCCGCCGGTAACAAACAAACTTATGAAATATTAAAAATTTAGCTTACATCTAACTATAAATGTGTGTGTGTGTGTGTGTGTGTGTGTGTGTGTGGCTTAGAGTATCTACGATTGCGAAATATAAAGAAGCGACTCCACCTCCTCATAAGTGAGGGGTTGTAGATATTTTGTTACTGTATCTTTACATTTTAGATATGTCATTGTGTAAATTTCAATTTCTTTATTAATTTTGTTATATATATAGGCTTCACGTTTGTTAAATTGCATTTTAGCGAAAGAAGTGTTACACCTAGAAACTTTTACTACATTGTCATTTCTTCTCTTTTGTACATAGTTAGGGTCGTAGGACAGGGTTTTATGTTTTTTTAGAATTAATTGTTGTACGTAAAGTTTTCGAACTGATAGTAAATTACTTAAGCTATAAATACTCTCTGTAGGATATCTTCTCTTTTCGAAGCACATGTATCTTATGATGAAATAAATTCTTTTGAATTTGAATTTGAATTCGCCATGAGAACTGGTGAATAAATTTCGCGTGATCTTCGGCAAAATAACCATCCGAATCACCGTTCATTCGAACATATTTTTGGTCTATCATGAGGAAACGTGGCACCCAACTCGCATCTAGTTTTCTAATACCTGATTCTTGGTTTTTGTAGCATACTAAGTATGCTACAAAAACCTTTTTGGAAACACTCATAGTCTCCGCTATCAGCTCTCCTAATCTAGTAACACTGTTTAACTAGCCGAAATTTCAGGGTGGTATATGATGGAGTTCATAACACAGTACGCACCTCTAATTTTCTGTTAAAATTATGTGCGTATTGTGTAATTGTCGCTGCCCTTCAGCGAAGGAAAACATCGAGAGGAAAGCTGCATGTCTGAGAATTCTTAAAAATAAGGTTTTTGTAGCACGTGGAGTCTACCAATTCATACTTGATCCACGTGGAGGACTATGACGTAAAACCCTGTCGACGACGACAGGGTTTTTCGTCAAACGACGTCATCTGTGGCATTGGTGACTCCTTTGGTGTTGCTCATGTCCATAGGCGACGGTGACCACTTTCCATCACGTAGCCCGTCTGCCTTTTGCTAGGTTTAGGATATAAAAAAAGAGAAGAATCTTCGTATACTGTATCAAACTCGACTGAGACTTGCGTAGGCTTATTGCCTCTCAAATGTTAAATAACGGCGTGATGCTCGAATTTATTCATTTACACAAAAACACTCATTTATTCTCTAACTCTTTCGACTTACTCAAGCGATTGTCGGGGAAAAATTGTACACCATAACAGGGATTATGCAATGCTTGCAATGTATTTAATAAAAAATTTGCATCATTTTAAAATTATATTGCGTAGAAGAAGGCCTTATTGGGTAATACAAATTCAAGGAAGTATCATAGTCCAAAATTTTATCAAAACACCTGCGATAAGGTATTGCTGTAGTCATGATGGTAAATATTTTTTGATTATATCACTAACAGGATGGAAAATAACTAAAAATTAAACAAATTATTATTTAGAAGATAACCGGATGGTTTGGAGGTCAGCAGAAGATCCAGCAAAGAGGCAGCATGGGTCTCAATATCTGGCACTCTGGTGAAACCTGATATCACTTGTGAGAGCCCATATGCCAAGGAGAAGTCATTTGCGCATCTTTCCGCAAAGTTAGTGGTTCTGGAACCCAGTCAATCAGTATTATGGGTATTAAAGTCACCTATAATCACCAACTCCGCCTAGGGACAGTGCTGCTTGTCAGAAGTCCCTTGGACGTGCTCGAATAGTCCATTCTTGTCTCCGGCACGCGTAAACAAGACTACTCTGTAAAAAGTTATTACAATCACTGAGTTAACTGACAATCATCCCCTGTTTTCCTACCCTTCGGATTGGATTTTTTTTTCTAATTTATATGGGACCAACTTATATATACCTACCCTTACAAATTATATACCCTTTAGAATAAGAAAATATATTGCTAAAATTTTAATTTAAATTAAAAACAAATTTCAGTGCAAATCAAATCAGTTCGAAAAATAGGAACTAATAACGTTGAAGACGTTGTTTGTGCGCGTCTCCTGCAACGTACCTAACTGAGCGAGACAACACGTCGTTGCTGTGCGCGCACGCAAGTAAACCCCGATCCCTAATCCTATTTGGCTTGCGCTCAACCTATTAACGTCACCGGCCCGCCATCATGGACAGCGCTACCTATCACGGTGCCTACGATCCACCTACGATTGACCCCACGCCAACCCATCGTTTTATAACTCCCGGCATTGCTGATTGCCTAGTAACGTGCACAGATTAATTGCCGACTTTGCAAACATGCCTATTAAATGCACGCCTCCGAGAGATATGACTCCTTTGCCGTCAGCATTTGCTTCACCCTACAAGATTTTTATTCTGATCCTAATGTGTCTGATATCGGGAACGAAGTCGGAAGGAGTGCAGCTCCTTAGCTAAGTAGCAATACCACAAGAAACATAGGTAACGACACGAAAGCTAGGCGACACTGACGATATTAGCAAAACGGAATTGCTAGATATTTTATCCGTAATGCAAAAACAACAAGACGTTAAATATAACGCAATAATAGGATCTATTCAAGAATTAAAAACATCTATTGACGTCATGTCATCTAAGTACGAAGAGGCACTCAAAAAATTAATTTTCTTTAAGAGGAGGTAAAAAAAGACAAAACATACATACTACAGCTAGAGGACGATATAGAAATGATGCAGAAAAACTCCCGATCACCAGCATAGAAATCAGGAATATTCCACGAGACACAAAGAAAACAAAAGATGATTTGAAAAAAATCATTAATAGTACAGCAAAAGTTCTTCAGAAATTCTTATTCAGAAGTTCTTATTTCCAAGTTTTGAACTGAAAGATGTTTATCGAATTGATTTTGATATTAACCACTTCATCACCAATAATAGCCGGTTTCACTAACGTTTTTATAAGGAATAAATGTCTACAATCGTTTAAAAATTACAATAAAGAAAACAAACATGCTCGGTTAAATACCACGAAAATAAATGTTGCTGGAAGTGATAAATCTATATATATTTCTGAAAACCTAACGACAAATGACCGTAAGCTGTTTTATAACTCAAGCGAATTTGCAAAATCCAATGGGTACGCTTACTGCTGGACTTCTTGCGGAAGAATATTTCTGCGTAAATCAGAAGGTGCACCTCAACAACGAATAACATTTGAGAACGACCTAGATAAACTACAACCTATGTGACTAGATTTTTATTTACAGAAAGGATCGTTGATTACTATAAACACTTACATATACATTTGTTACCTAGTTTATAAGCTATTTATGTGTTTTTATTTATTAATTTCGAGTTTATTACAAACAGCCACTACGTACGTAGATACTATTTGTCATACACACATTCAAAGGACTACACTAAAACGCAGACATAACATTTACAAATACACCACAATGTATAACGTACCATAATATTTTAGTACACTAAAACAATGCCTAATATGCTGCCGAGGCGCACTACCATTGCAAAATATGTCTTTAAATACATTACATTTTCTTGTATTTCTAAGTGAATTTGATTTACCAGTGGATGTGATAGTACTCACTGAATGCTGGACAGGTCAATATGATCCACCCCCATTAGTCAACCACAACATGTACTACACAAAAAGGTGGCCCAAATACGCTTCAGAGTACCTAACGCTCATAGCCTCGGATGACCTAACCCAAGGAATCAACATTCCTACCAGACTAAACGCATGCCTTGATCATTTCACGATTAAAACAAATTGTGTATGGTAAAGTTTAATAAACTAACGGATCATTCGCTAGTTATGCTCTGTTTAGAGACTAACACTAATTTGTTTTAAGCTATGTAAAACATTGTTTATTCAGACGTAATTTTGGGGAAGTGCCTCTGCAACACAGTACAAACTATCGTTTTCTATCGTTACTGTTTGTACAACAAAATTTATGAAATAAATATTTTTGAATTTATGAATTGAGAACCTCCTCCATTTTTTTTCGTCAGTTAAAAATGGGCACTTCTTTTAGGTCTGTGTCAGCACTTAAGAAATACGCGTAGGTAAATAGACGTGATATTGCATCAATGATACATGCAAGTCGTTACAAGTCCATTACATAAAAACTACTGAACCGATTTTGATAGTTGAAGTAGCATGCAAGTAAAGCCCACATTAGATCTTAGTTTCCTTATTACGGGACCACTCACTCCTCTTGGAATATCTCCTTTCCAACAAACGGTTCATAAACAACGAAGAAATTCGCGAACACACAATAAAAAGCATATTATTATGTATACGGTGAATTGAGAAAACTTTTCCTTTTTAAAGTCAAATGCCACTGCTGGGCAGCTAGAATTATTGTTTTATACGAAATAAAGCCTAAGGCGGTACCAAGCACTTAACATACGTTGATATGCTTATTTGTTCTTTACTCCAAAGTCTCAAATGGCCGATATTAGGTTGTCATAACGGACAAAATATGTTTATTGCTGAATTCATTTGTTGAGATATCATTATAGTTGAGCAAATGAGAACGAAATATGATAAGAGATAACGACGATTAGAACTAATTATGGTAGTTGCCGTATAATATGAAGTTGTAAAAATAGGAACTAACCATAATGGTACAATTAACATTTAATACAAACACAAATACTAAATGATGTTATGCAAAATATGGGTAAATACGAAGATTTATAAATGAACATTAGATCTCCATACTTAACTCCTCAGAGGTATTTATTTATTTGTCCCTTATTGTTTGACACAACAGGAGAACTTAATGCCTAATGGCATTCTCTACCACTCAACCTCTGGAGCTGATGAAAAATTGCGGTAGGTGTCAAATACATAACAAAACATAAACATTACATAATATATATAAAATACACCATATAAACAAAACATTAATTTGTTTTGTTTATACGAATCATTGATGACTGATGAATAAAGAAATTCTGTAATAAATTGAACACGGCGGTTAAAATATACACATATACGAGTATATACTATACTATACACATATATTATAATATAATAATTATACAAATATTAAGATATGTATTAAAATACATTATAATATCTTAATAAAATAAAATCACACATCACAACAGAAGGGAAACATCATTTTAGTTTTCTTTTATCCTAATCGAGTCATCAGCTAAGTGGCACCGATCGCTGCGTCAGTGAGAGATAATTCTCGGCGGATAAAAACATTGTTGAATTTGTCCTCAAGTCTTTGTTTACGCTAGAAGCAAAGTTAATATTGGTATGTACGCTTACGTAAATACGAAGTTTTTTCTTATTCTATTTGAAGTTTAATTCTAGTAAGTGCTTTTAATTTGACCAATGTCTAAAATGATGCTTATTTCTCTGACATTCTGACGATTCCTGAGAATCCAGTAGTAATAGTAGTAGTTCAGTATTCATTTGAAATTTTGCAAGAGTATTAAGTACGGATGATATAAATATAAGTTAGCGTCATTGTGCTGATCTGACGAAATATGTCCCTGACGAATCAATCGATTATGCGGCATTCCACGCGCTTTTTAGGTTGTAAAATATTGTCCGAGATACAATTGTTTGAGAAATTTGTCAATTAGATACATTATTATATTGAAAAAACATTATTTTCACCATTTTTTGCTTTCCATAATTTCGACGCAGTTCTTCGCAGTTTTGAGCTTATAAGATTATGGATAATAGATTTAAAAGATAGAAATGTATTTTAAGAAAAGACTATTTTAATAACTTCATTTTTGGTTTATTTGAAAGTTCTCGAAAACGGCTCATCCAAATCGGTTCAAATTTTCAGGATATCTTAAAACACCGAAACCGAAGGGGTTTTCTCTCAAAAATGCCGCAAATCGCAATCAGTCAAGCCATTCAAAAATTTTATGAGGGTTACATACATACATACATACATACATACATACATACATACATACATACATACATACATAGATATATACACACACACATACAAACAGTATCGTAAAAACATTCGAAACAGTTTCTTAGCTCCTAAAAACGTGGAGATCTGACGGAAGCTCGATTTGAAACACAATTGGCCCTATAAGGACGCCCAGCAGACATGAAACATAAAAATAAGGAGTAAAGTAAGTAAATTTAATGACTTCAGGTTAATGGGAAGTATCGCGAAGGATTTAATTACCTTGTAAAATCTTGCTATAAATAGATATAAACGCTTATATTTTTTGATCGCATTGTTACCCCTTAGTGGTTTGATTTTTACATTTAAAAGCGAACGTAGAACTGAATATTCAATACAAAAATATACATTTATCCGTTCCAATGAAAAGAGGTGATACGCAAAGACAACTGAGTTATCCTATGTGCGGTAATTCTTGCTTTTTAAGGTACAGAACCATAAAAATACATTTTGCCCTATTTTAAAGTTGGCCAGCAACATAATGCACATATCGCTTTAGATTGTAGTCTCATAAATACTATATAAACCATTTCATCTTGACACTTTTGTTACGGAAATATCGTGTAACACTATGATTACGTTAGCCATAGCACTCGTAGTCATTGTGGCTGCGTATCTTTTCACTACAAGATCCCATAAGTATTGGGAGAAGAGAGGCGTTAAACATGACAAGCCAATACCTATGTTTGGGACCAGCTTACGAGAATATATTGGTACTCAGAGCATGACGAATAAGACTGTCGAACAGTACTGGAAGTATCCAAATGAAAAAGTAGTCGGCGCCTTCAGAGGATCGATTCCGCAACTGATTATTAGGGATCCAGAAATCGCCAAGCAGATATTAACCACAGATTTCAATCACTTTTACCCACGGGGCCTTATGTTGGAAAAGTATGGGATAGAACCAATGTTGCGCAACCTGTTCTTCGCTGACGGAGACCTTTGGCGGCTGCTGCGTCAACGCATGACGCCGGCATTTACGAGCGGCAAGCTGCGCGCTATGTTCCCGTTGATTGTAGAGCGCGCGGAACGTCTACAGGCGCGTGCGCAGGCCGCTGTCGCAGCCGGCACTTCGATCGACGCGCGTGACCTCATGGCGAGATACACCACTGACTTCATTGGCGCGTGTGGCTTCGGACTTGACTCCAATTCCCTCAAGGATGAAGACTCCGCTTTTAGAAAACTCGGATTTAAAATATTTGACCCAACAATAGATATAATTATGAAGGGAATGATAAAACAATTGTTTCCCTACGTCTTTACACAGCTAAAATTTTTCCCCGAGGTAGAAAAAGAAGTCGTCAGGATCGTGAAGGAAATTTTGGAACAGAGAAACTATCAGCCGTCAGGTAGAAATGATTTCATTGACTTATTGCTAGAGTGCAAGGAAAAGGGGAAACTGACGGGAGAGTCTATAGAGAAAATAAATGCAGACGGAACTGCTGAACACATAGAAATGGAATTAGACGAACTTCTAATGGCGGCTCAAGTATTTGTGTTTTTCGCCGCCGGTTTTGAGACTTCATCGTCAGCTACGAGTTACACTCTGCATCAACTTGCCTACAATCCTGAAGTACAGATAAAAGTACAGGAAGAAATTGATCGGGTTCTTGCTAAATATAATAACAAGTTAAGTTATGACGCCGTCAAAGAAATGACCTACCTCACATGGACGTTCAAAGAGGGCATGCGGATGTTCCCATCTCTCGGTTTTCTTATAAGACAGTGTGCACGTCCCTATACATTTAAAGAACTGAATTTATCTATAGATAAGGAAGTCACAATCTTGATTCCACTGCAAGCGATGCATAACGATCCCAAATATTTCGACAATCCAGAAGAGTTCAGACCTGAAAGATTTGATCCAAATAATTTCAAAGCAGAACATAAAAATGTTTATTTACCTTTTGGTATTGGACCCCGTGCCTGTATTGGTAAGTCGAATCATTGGATTTTTGTTTTCTTTTGGGAAAAATATTTAACAATAACAATATCGTTCAATTTACTATAACTTTTACAACGATTGTCGACAATATAGTAGACGATGAGGATAGTATATATATGAATATTATTTTTGTCCAATTATCGTTAATTGTTTTCAATTAAAGATCATCAGGCTACGTTATTACACACATAATTTGCTTACAAATTAATCACTCTGTCCAGTTTTGACCCTGGTAGATCCTGGGAACTTCTTCTGTTTTCTTCAGAGCTCACTTAGTTGGACCTGTGCTTCTTTTATTAATATGTTATACTTATACATATTCAAATTCAAATTCTAAAGCATTCATTTCATCATAAGGTATATTTGACGAACGTCACCATTTGTATATACAATTAGGTATAATTCCCTTCGGCTATAGTTACTCTACAATAGCTGGGCAATGTGAACCGAGAGAAAAAAGTCGGCGGAAAAAAAATTCTGGGCACTCTTTTAAATTTAGCCTTATAACAGAATGTTTAAGGCAGTGGCCGGATATTGAGCACATGAGACAGTTAATAGAGTGTGTCTGTCATTTTAATAAACATAGTATGACAGGAGATACAGACAGCCCGTGAAAAAATTTATTCAATCCCAATCATCTCTTTAACTTAAATAAAAGCATAGGGCGCAGTTAGCACCTGGATGGGTGACCGCTAGAGGCAAATTTCATGCGCGCTTCCGTGCTTTGGAGGGCACGTTAAGCCGTAACAGCCGGGCTGTTATCGATAGATAACAGTCGTTAAACCTCGTCGAAGACCCTATGGGTGGTTTGAAAATGTTCGATACGGATTGGCCACTAATGCGTATCTCCACCAATCTGCATTGGAGCAGCGAGGTGGAGTATGTTCCAGGCATGCGCCTGTTGTGGCGAGAGATCCGTGCCCAGCAGTGGGACATAAAACGGGTTGACGCCAACCTTTACCTGAAAGGGCTGTTTTAGTAAGATATTTTTTTTAAATTTTCTTAGAAGTATCGATTGAACTTCTTCTGAAATTTTAACAAATATTCGGACAGACATTCTAACAAATGAATTACTTGTCTTCCTATGTCGACATATGGTCTGTATGTTCCTAGGTGAGCGTCTTGGACTGATGCAGTCACTGGCAGGACTGGCGGCAGTGTTGGCGCAGTTCTCGGTGTCCCCGGCGCCGGAGACAAAACGACGACCCGTTGTCAATTCCGCATCTCACATCGTTCAGAGCATCAAGGGAGGCCTACCTTTGCGCTTTAGTGGGAGGAAATAATACTTGTTAAATCGATTGACATTCATTAATTTTTTGTTGTCATTTAGAATGACTGAATATGAATTGTATTAAAACATCTTGGGTTTTTATTATTGCGCTAGCTGTGACAGGGAAAAATAATAACCGATATGATTTTTGCACATTTTTTTCAGAAAGTTTTGCATAATTATATTTAAAACCTTTTCCGAAACAGAGAAAGAAATAGCCTAAGTTACCGTATTTGTTGCTTGCTCCTCTATCAACCAAGGTCTAGTTTCTTCAAAGTCCCACTGTATTAAAATCGGTTGAGACAATCCAGATTTTAGCTTGGACAGTTGGATTTAATTTTTCTGCTTTGATTTATTTTGATTGTGTGCTAGAGATGGCCATAGCTAGCACTGTTACAATATTTTTTAATTATTTACCATCAATAGGATCCCCACTTCTGAGCACAGATCTCCTCTCACTGATAAGAATGTTTTGGTCAATGTCCACCGCACTAGTCAAGTGCGGATTACTTGCGAAAAGGTTTTTTTAAAAAATCTTCGAAAAGCCTCACCTCAGCGATACTTTGTCTGTAGGCTTATACATCGCAAAGGCATTTCGTCGGCATAAGGTGGAATAAGGCGAGGATAACATGTTACAATCATCACGAGAGACTGTGCGATGGGGTAGCCAGCCTTTTGTCTGAACAATACATCAAGTTTGCAATTAGCGGATATGGTGGTTAACCCAAGACGATACGATAGCTGTTTATTTTTCATGTAATGGTTTGTTGCCGCAAACAAGCAACGTTCATTTGCGAGCGAAAGAACGAAACAGTACAGAACTCTCTGCAGCGGGTTTCCGAATGAAGTCGACTCTACCCGGCTGGGTTCAATCTCACGAAGACACAAGTTTACGCGTTTACCCCTAAGAAAACTTAATTTTTGTAGCGCCCAACTTCCAGGGCACCACACTCACTATTAGTAACAAATGGCGGTTAGTAACAAATCTTAGTAGTCGACATTACTAGCAATGTGGCGATACTACACTCATCACACACAGGCATCTGGAAACCAAAGCTAAACTGACATCCATAAAACTATAAATTTGAGATACTGCAACTATCTTTATCCCGAGGCATTCCCGACGCGTTCTGACATGTTCTTCAAAAGAAACGTTAAAAGAGCTCTACTTACAAAGGAACGAGTAATTAACGAGTAACGTTATCGTAATTCTAAAGTATCT
>DWQB01000018.1:0-12037 GCA_018252435.1 Gindanes brontinus
AATTCCTGGTGGTTCGATCTAAAGGGTATTGTTGCCGCCTACACTTAGAGATTAAGATCTTCCTATCCTTAAGAACCTTTTGAACGGAACTTTCTGTTTCGTTCGAGGTTTGTCAGGGATGCCATGGACGTTAATGGATGAGTGGAGCAGCTAATGCAAACACTATGTAAAACAGAAGTGAATGAAATTTTTTCTTCATTGTTTTTTTCGTTTTGTTGACGTTTTGTAGGAATTTCTACAGATGTGTCGTAACTTAAGTCGTTATGTAAGTGATTGAAGTTCATGACTTCAAGAAGAACGGGATTATATCATATATCATCATCAATCTATTTCTGTTCTACTACTAGGCAGGTCTCCTCACACAGATGAGAGTGCTTAGGCCATAGCCCACCACGCGGGCCCATTACGGATTGACAGACTTCACATGACTTTGGCAATTAGTTTTCGTCAGGATATTTTTCTTCGCCGAAACGCAGTGATTATACAAAACGTATAAAATTTTGCAGATAAATTAGAGGTGTATGCTGAATTTGAAGATGAACTCGCCGCGTCAATTAGAATGGTGTCACATATCCAGCAGACAATAAAGACTTGAGGGGAAGACGCAGTTACATTATTACGAACGTATAGGAGCTGCGTCGTAGATGTTCTTTGAGTGATGTAATAACGGCAAAAATTGCACGGATGATTTTTTATGTAACGATTTTAAGAAAAGTACCTAAAACATCTGGATACATCATTACATACACACATACACAATTATGCTCACATACATATATTAAGTAGTAATGTGTCGCGCATTTCCATTTGCTAATTGATTTGCTAATCGATAACTTATACATAAGGTATTATTTGTATGCGTGCGTTTTGTGTATATCAAACAAGTATCAAATATTTTTTTTAATATTTAGTACCTATTTCATCACCGACCTATTTATGTCCTCTCATAGATGAGGCGTTTTCAGTAATAATGAACAACACTGCTTTAATAAATTTTACATGCCTTCAGAATCTCTAGGGTTCCGTACCTTGAAAAGCGGAAACAAAACCTTAAAGGATCACTTTGTTGCCCGTGAGTCAAGGTCGGTTCAGGAATGGGTAGTTATCACGGTGCAATTGGCTGTGAAAAACTGATACGTGTATCTAAGTTAACACGATCAAGATATGCTTTAATTTTGCATATTTTGCGAATTCAAATGTAAATCGATACCTATAGAGTACTTGACAACATAGAATCATTAAATTTGACAGGAAGGAATGTCTTGCAGCATTTACACAGGAAAAATCTGTAAACTTAAATATGTAGTTTAACGACAATAACAGGCTGTTTTCGACATAGGGTGTAGGCTAAAGGTTTCCGAAGGCAGCGGAGCAGAGAAACGACGAGCGGTGTTCGGCGGTAGTCTAGGAGAGGAGTTCTTCTAGAACCAATTAGAGACAAATTACACAGTAAAACTGCATCGTAAAGATGAGTGCGAATCAGCCGTTATTGTAATAAGGTGGCGGATCTTATATACTAAAATGAAACATGTCACTTAACCAAAATCCCTAACCATGAAATAAGATAGCTGATCTAACAAGTCGTGATTACTTTGTATGAACTGCAATAACACTACGCGTCTCTAAGCATAGTACGCGAGGCGTGCGTACCACACTACAAGGGATCGAACCGCAAAGTTCAGCTACTTTGGGTGCGGTCGGTACCTGCATGGGTGACAGCTAGTGGCAAGTTTCAGCTTAAGTGCATTCAGTGATTTAGAGGTCCTATTAGACTCTCGCCATAAGGTAGTTTAAAAACTTAGGCACCAGTCTTTAACTCGACTAATCGTATTAGAGAAGCGTGGTGAATGCTCCAGGCTTCCCTCGCTTGTGGGGATAGAAGCCTAGCAGTGGGACAGAAAAGTGTCGTAGCCATTACATAGTATTATAACATACTGTCTACGTTTAAAAATGATTTATGTACTTACGTACTAATTTGCTTGACAGATTTAATGGTTAGTCGGTGCCTGTAGCATATCATCGTTTGGTCAGCATACGCAATCATCCCGTTACCGATAACCCTAATGTATAATTATTCCAATTCGCTTTCCTACCTTCGAACTGCATTCCACTTATAGAGTCCTGACCACCCGACAGATTTATGTATTAAGTTGCCGAATTAAAATGTACAAATAACTCCCATTTGTTGCAAAACTGACGCTGAAGCGTAGAAATCCACCAGTTTGCAACCCCCATGAATTAAGACAAAGTTCAAAAAGGAGCAATATATCTGTCAATCATTACACTTTTATAACCTATTTAATAGCAGATTTAACATTTTCCTATGACTTGCAACAAAATGAAACGCATAACAACATTGAGTATGAAGATACTGAAAAATATATTTTCTAGATTAGCAGCACACACACACACACACCACGAGGGCCCCCCTTGCAACCTGTTTTGTATTATTGTAATTGAAATGAATAAAGCAATTTTGGATTTTTGTTTTGAATTGCTGAATATCAAACATTCTCAATGTTTTGACCCATTTTTATTGGGCCCGACGATCATGACAAATACATATATTCGACATATTTCTAACGTACGTATTTAGAGCCATAGTCCATTACGCTGGCAAGTGCGTATTCCCAGACTTCACATGCCTTGGATAACTTTTTTTTTAAAGAATTCTCATCCATGTAGTTTTCCTCACGATGTTCTCCTTAACAGAAGAGCAGTGATAATTATATAATACGCACATAATTTTAACAGAAAATTTCAGGCGCGTGCGAGATTCCAACTCGGACGCGCCACGAAGTACGGAAAGTCAGAGTTATTTACTACTCGGCTACCACTGCTGCAATCTGTATAAATAAAATAAAAGATTGCCTTTGTGCGCGCATCACCGGAAAACTACTGCATAGATTGCAAATAAGTCTTCTACATTTTATTTCTAGAGACTAAATAGTTTGCTCTTGCGTTCCTAGCCAAGATAACTTTTATTTTACTACAAACAATGAAAAGAACAACATCGTTTACAGATAAATTTTGTGAGCAAGGTATACGAGCACTTTTGCTTAGTGGTATAAGTCTTTAACTACGAGTACCTCTGTCGCATCGTATCTCCTAAACGATTAAACGGATTTGCAGCAGAGTTACTGCAGCCGACTTGTCGGGTTTCATTTTTAAACTTTTACAAAAATTAATTACTCAACTGCAACAGAAAATTCTAAATTATTTTTCCATTGATTTTTGCGTAAACCTTCCTAAAAACCTTTCAAACCTACATTTAATAGCTGGTTTGCATTTTATTGTTTTAATACAGATCTCAAATAATATTTTTTCTGTTACTGTACCTTTCACGTACTTACAATATAATTTTGTTATTATCGTGTACGTACAGACAGAGATTAGTGACGTTATAGGCGATAGAAGAAAATAAACTACATTTATATAAAAATCGCCTACGAAGATTACCTCACTTGTTAGTTTTAGATTAAATGCAATTGACTCGCCGCATCGTTAACTGAAAACCAACGCTGTGCCTTTCATGACACACGCCATTACTGCTGAAGTAGTAGCTACTCTTACCTTAATTCATGCACACACATAATAAGTTTTCTGACAGGTTTTTAAAATTCAGTTTGTATAATTTATTAAAATTTATGGAACCTAGTAAGGATTGTTTTTTTTAATTCTGGTACATATTTGCTAAAATATATCAAATTAAATATTTAAATGCAATATTTAAGTAGCTCGCCAAAACACGACTTTGACAATATGGCGCTGCAATGGGGTCGGTGACGTCACTTGCCTGTATTGTGATCTGTGGCACATGTCATCTACATGCATCTCTTGACTTTAGTTTAAAATAATTTCTTTACTATCATAGGAGTACTAAATTGGTATTTTTAGAGTGAATTCCAAGTAAAGCGCGCATAGCCTCGCCGTTGTTGTAACTTGCAATCGATTACGAAAGTGAAGCAGCGCAGGGCGCTGTCGGTACCTGAAGGAGTGACCGCTAATGGCTAATTTCATGCGTGCTTCCGTGCTTCAGAGGGCCGGTCGGTCCCGGTTGTTATCGATAGATAACAGTCGTTAAACCTCATCGGAGGCCCTATGGGTGGTTTGAAGAGGTGCGACACGGATTGGCCACTAATTCCTATCTCCACCAATCCGGATTGGAGCAGCGTGGTGGAGTATGCTCCAGGCCTCCCCCGGTCGTGGGGAGAGATCCGTGTCCAGCAGTGGGACATAAAAAGGGTTGAGGCCAGACCAGAGTGATATCGATCGCGTCGACAGGTACGCTTCGGTTTTTGTGTTTGCCAGAATTTCTAACTGCAAGAAGGCTTTATAATGTAGGAAGCAGCAGCAGCAGTAGAAAGAAGATACTATAGCAACAGTAGAAAGAACTAACTATATAATGTATTGTCTAATTTACATCGCCCCCGTCCCGTGTGAAGGCCGATTACTCATTATTTTATCACGGAGTTATTTTAAAACTATGATGTCTCCGAAGATATTAATTGAAATCGAATGATATCAAGGGCAATTTTCTTTAAAATTAAATGCTTGTTGTGAATAACGTATTTATTTTAATACGGAATTATATCATGTTTACATATGCATCTTTGTAAATAATGCATTATTTCAGAACAAATTTGATTGCCATAAAAAAGGTTATAGTGAGTTAACTCTATTAAGTATACTAGGCATATGTTATCGCGGACTTTATTCAAGATCTTTTAAAGGGAAACAATTCCGTCATACGTGTTTTTGAGTAACTTTAACCCTTTACGCAGCGCACGCAACGCAAGGTCTTAAATGTAAAAGAAATTTTCCGATTTCGCAACATTTATCATTGCTGCTCAGCTCCAATTGGTTGTAGCATGATGTTTCATAGCCTATAGCCTTCCTCGATGAATAGACTATCCAACACAAGAAAAATATTTCAATTCGAATTAGTAGTTCCTGAGATGACCGCGTTTAAACAAACAAACAAACAAACTCTTCAGCTTTACCTATATATTAGTATAGATTATCTCAACGTTATATAATTTAAGATTTAGTTTGATGTATGCTAACATTATCTACTTTTCATTTTTATGTAAGAAAACAGTGTGTATTATTTTAGGATATAAAGTTTACTTTCTAAAACCTATGAAGTTGCTGGACGCCATCGGTCCGATCCGAACTACACGACTATCAGGGAATCAGAGTCACACAGAGTGTCACACATAGTGAAAATATTGTTACCAACTCTAAAAAATATTATCACTAAACCTAAGTCAAAACCCAATAAAAACGTTTCAATTACTTGGAAATTCCCCTAAAACATATTATTAGTAAAGATAACACAGAAAAATTTTCAACGCCATCTACTGAAGTAGCTTTAGTGTCGGAGCCGCTGTGGCGGTGAAGCAGTCGCTCCCAATTAAAAAATAATAATAGTATTACAACTTCCCAATAGATGTCAGGAGGAGTCGTGCTCTAATTTCAGCAGATTTTTATTGCTTGAAAACACGAATAAAACAACTTACTTCTAAATTATCACCATCCCATTTATTTACTCCCTATATTTGGGGAAAAATTCCTAAGTTGCCAACACTGACTGAAAAGCTGTAGTAATACGTAAATTGCTGAAAACGAGAGGTTAGGAATAGTTCGCTGGTGTTCAAACGAATGTTGTAATTGATGGATGTGCTGATGTTTGCAGTATTGATTTGATTTGATGTTTTGATATTTTAATAGTAAAAAAGCAAAATCAGTATTATGTTTATACATGCCTCCGGGTGGGATCGAACCACCGACCTTTCGATTGTCAGACCGAACGCGCTACCAACTATTGCACATTTGCGCATATTTGGAAATTTGGTAAAAAGCAAGATCATATAGCACTTATATGGGAATAAATCTGAAAACTGTAAATATGTAGGTACTTATTTAAAATTACAAACTTAATATTTGCGGTTAGTTTCGTAGTTGTGTCTAGGGATCGAACCTCAAACTTGAGTTTGTAATTTGACTCGTGTTGTATTTTCGTTAGAGAAATGATACTAAATGTTAAAATTCGAACTCGCACTTGGCTGGTTTTTATTTCACTTTTAATATTTGCACGTAATATGTTTTAAAGGAATACATCGCACACTCCAGAAAATGTACCTGTCCCTGTTCCTTCCACATGCTTTACCTATCTCTCGTCTCCCTCTAAGCAAGTGCCTTCGCTATGAAGTAACCGTAAAATTTGCCCACACCAATAAGTTTCCGTGGTGTAGTGGTTATCACATCTGCGTAACACGCAGAAGGTCTCCGGTTCGACCCCGGACGGAAACAGGATACATGCTGTATAGTTTTTGTTAATTACTAGACTATGTACATGTTTTCATGATGTTTTTCAAGTATTTCATGTAAATATAAAGTATGAATGTATTTGAAATTGAAATATCAGTATTTCAAGATCCAAACATCTAAGTATTTTTCAATAATTTCCTCAGTTTATATAGTTTTTTTTTAAATAATTAACACTTCGGATTTCAAAAATAAAGTAATAAATAAAGAGATAATACTACAAAACTAGTTCATTTAATATTAGCCGCCAACTTGGATTTTCTTGGTTTATTATCTCTAGTTACATAATTCTTTTAGTCCAGGTTTTTTAATTATTTTATCCTTTTTCAATTACATCAACCGTCGTGGGTATTGTCAAAAGTTTCAGCATTGCTCTTTATTTAAAATTTTTAAAGAACGTAGGTAGGTATTATACAAAATCGATACAGTTCATTTAAATATATTTACATATAATTATAATAAGTAAGTATTTATAACTAAACTTTGCCGAGGGCTTTGTTGTAACTGAACCTGATATCATTATGTACAATGAAAATAATAATTTGATAAGTATGTAGGAAATATTGAGCCGTAACTCTATAATAGTCGTGAAAGAGAATAGAAGATAAAAATGAAGGTAGAAAAGGAATTTTTAATTAAAAAAAGTTTTTCCAGCAGCGCCAACTGATTTTCATTGTGACAAATGCACCAATCAAACCCTCATCTATCACTGAAAACCTTTGTTTGTTTAAACGCGGTAATTTCAAGAACTATTGGTTCGAATTGAGAATTCTTTTCATGTTGGATAGTCCATTTATCGACGAAGGCTTAAGGCTATGAAACATCATGCTACAAGCAATTAGAGCGGAGGAGCAATGATAAATGTTTCGAAATCGGGAAATATCTTTCACTTTTAAGCCCTTGCGTTGCTTGCGTTGCATAAACGGTTAAAGTTACACAAAAAACATGTTACACGGAATCGTTCCACTTTAAAAGATCCAAAATAAAGTCTGCGATAGCATATCTCTTAAACTTTTATAACTTTTAAAGTTAACACACTATAACCTTTTTTATGGTGTGGGCTCCGTCTAAGGCTAAGGTGTTTCTGTAAACATGATATAATTCCTTATTAATATAAATACGCTATTCAGAAGAAGTATTTAATTTTAATGAAAATTGCCCTTGTTATCATTTGATTTCAATTAATATCTTCGTAGAAATCATAGTTTTAAAATAACTCCGCGAGAAAATACAGAGCAATCGGCGGTCACACGGGACGGGGGCGATGTAAATTAGACAATTAATTATATAGTTACTTCTTTCTACTGTTGCTATAGTATCTTCTTTCTACTGCTGCTGCTTCCAACTTTATAAAAACTTCTTGCTGTTAGAAATTCTGGCAAACCGCGCCCTGTGCTGCTTAACTTTCGTAATCGATTGCAAGTTACAACAACGGCCGGGCTATGCACGCTTCGCTCAAATCACTCTAAAAAAATCCAATCGGATACTCCTGTGATAGTAAAGAAACTATTTTTAACTAAAGTCCACGCAGACGAAGTCGCGGGTAACAGCTAGTATTTGATATTTGGGGGTATTTGACGCTCTCGAATTCTTGGCAAATATTATCATTATTATATTAATACGTGAAGAAAAAACTTTCTAAAACTTTTTTTAATATACACGAACAGATGACTAGGAAATGTGGCACAGTTAATGTTTACGTGAAGTGGGTACTGTTAATGTTTACGTGAAGTGGGTACTGTTAATGTTTACGTGAAGTGGGTACTGCGAAATCTATTATTTTTATGTAATGATGATTATGCCGCTCAACCGATTTCGGTTACTGCGACTACTTCTATTTGGGGTTCGATTCTATGTAGAACTTCGTTGATCTGCTCTCTGGTGAGCCTTCCAGTCACTTATACCCTTTTCCCTTACCTACCGTTAGTACCCTTTTCCCATCGCGTGAAGTCTATGTCGCATCGGTTTGGCTGTCTCTTCAGAACCTCCGTATATCGCAGGTATTGTCCACTGGATTTTCGCTTTCCGTATTGGAGTTCTGAAAAGAAGTTGCGCTTTGCCACTCGTTCCTCCGCCATATGCGACACATGGCCGCACCATCTTGGCCGCAAAATCTCAAACTCACCATGGTGAGTTTGAGATCATGTGACGAAAATACCTTGCTGTTTAGTTTACTGAAAGCCGCAACTGCAGCTGCAATCCTGTTGTTGATCTCTGCATCAAGGTTGCACTTAGATGTGATAGTGCTTCGCAGGTATTTTATGTAATAAGCATTAGACCTCAAGATTTCTTTGTGTCCCAGTTCTGGGCAAGGGTCTCCCCAGAACCGGGGAGGTCTGGACTACTATTACGACTACTATTATGCGGATTGGCAGCGTAAGCGTTAACTAATAAACATTAGAAACATACGAAATTAATGAAAATAAAAGCACACTGCTATTCATTCCACATGCACATATGTATTATATTATACATGAATACGCATTCTACTTTTGTTAATCTTATACTCTTTCTTATAGATGTAATTTTATTTTGGCATTCTTATTATCCATAATGGATTGACCGCTTCCTCCGATACAATACTTCTTAGTTTTGACATATTACGGTTCAGACACATTGTTCTTGTGTTCTGTACACTATTACTAACACTATACACTAAGTGTTTTATATCGCCAGCTCAAAGAGTTAAGTCTGTTTAAGTCTTCCACTTGAGGAACTGAATGGCCTCATCATTCAGGTTTTTTTTTTTGTAAAGTACCTACTGAGTAAATACTATAATGTATTACAATCTAGCCTAAATTTGAAGCCTCACAAGTAATTTTACACTAAATTTTAAGGAAATAAAAAAGTAGGAATTAAAATAAGGCTTTATTAATTACTTTTATGTCTCATTTTCAAAATGTGCGCTCCTATTTCAACCGCAGAGTTACATACGAGTAAGTTGCTTTTAACCACGCTTGTTCTCATGTTAATTTTCATAGTTTCTACGGCATTTATTATGCGTTCCTTTAATTGTTCGACGGTTGCCATAGGTCCCGGATTCTCGTCGCATACCAAGCTCTTCAAGTTTCCCAATATATAGTAGTCGACGGGACTACTCGCCGGCCATGGAATAGGTCCTCCTCTACCAATCCATCTCCAACCGACTAAAAACCTGACGATGCTCCTCCTCTGCACTACTGGGTTGGGTCGCAGGGACACATATACCTCCTCCGCGACCCGACTAGTACCGTCCGTGCTTCTCAACTGACCCTCCTCCAGGGGTACTGTTACCCCCAGAACACCGATATCGGCGTGCCGAGCGCCGTCCGTTCCAGGACTTCGACATTGACGGCGACCGACAGCCCGTGTCAGTCCCCGTCACTAGTCCTGTCATGGAGGCAGGCGACGGTCTAGCGCGCGCCGCATGCTAGCGGTTGCCCTTCGTGGGCGCGCGACCGTCTCTCCTCCTTGCTTCACCTACTCAAATTCTCTCTTCTGCGTTATCACCTCCTCGCAGAAGAGGGCTACGGTACCGCCAGCCACGACTCCTCTCTGTCCACCATGGATCTAAGCGTCGAATGCTGCAAACAATATCAAAATCAGTTAATTCGATCGGGAGATATTGAAAGTAAATTAATAAACTGCGTCGAATGCTGCAAACAATATCAAAATCAGTTAATTCGTTCGGGAGATATTGAAAGTGAAAAATTTTCAATATAATATTAAAATTGTCCAATCGAATTTGTACACAGCACAATTCTTTAGAGCTTGTAAAGCTACGTTAAATGCCGCAAACGGATCAAAATCGGTGGATACTTCGAGAGATATGGTTGTCGAAAAATATATCTTTGCACGTGTCAAACTTAACGAAAAGTTTCAGGGTTTGGTCACAGCGCTGACCATATTTTTTAACAGGATTACCAAAATTATTTTCAAATTTCTGCGCAGCTGGGAATCGAACCCAGGATCCTCCAGCTATAAGGATGCCTTCGAGACCATATCTTATTGGTGACCACATCTTTTTGGAGACCTATCTATTAATAAAAAAATATCTATCTATTAATAGAAAAACTGGTTTAACGTGTCCTTTTTTTTCTTATTGATGTGACGAGAAAGTTTCGTTTTTTATTAAATATGTGTTAATATGAAATTTTTAATTACTCGTAATACTCGTAATCGTTTACGAGTTGTACCAAGCAGCGACGGCTATGCGCTCTTCGTACTTTTACAACGATTGAATGATTACTCACAATATAGTAGTTTCTTGATAGGATAGGAGATAGGAGTTTCAGTCGCCATTGTCGCCATTGAAGCTAATGTTTAAAGGCTTAGGACCGGTTTTCAAACTATTGTCAAATACATATACTTTACCTATTTGTAAATTTAATATTGGTTTGTGTTCACCTATAGTCGTGTCACGTTTTATAACGTCTATTTTAACTATAGCCTAATGGTAGATGTTAGCGGCCAAAGGTTCACTTCGAGAGAAAACACGATATTCGGGACTAATTACAATTTATTAACTGTATAATAACAATTAAATATAAAAAAACGATATGTAAAAGCAAAAACGAAAGGAAACTGACTATATATGCTTGCACGTACGGACCGCGAACTACCTCGACACAGCGCGGTAGACCGACCCTTTGGCGCATTAAGAAAAAGGCGCGCTAGGAAAATACGCGTCAAGAGTAGTGGCGCGAAAAAGTGGCGCCAAAACTGTACTAACATTTTATTGTTACTCTGTGGCCCGTCGGTCCTATCACTTATAGTTTCATTTTAAATATAATGTTGACATACAGTATAATTAAATGAAGAATATTAAAAATAATACATATATTTTTTAATATATAGAAGGCGTCGCCTACATTCCCCACCCTAGTGTTGCCCTATCAATACTCATCCCCTGAAGGTATTCTGGCGACACGGGCAGCTGATGGGTCTGCAACGGAGACCAAGTCTCCGACAGGTAATGGAGGCTCCTGCTCTTCATTTCATTTCTTCCGAGGCAACATTTCAGGCAGAACCGGCCAGACACATCCTCTCCAATATATGTCGGAAGTGCCTGGGATATACGTCATTGCTTTCTTAGATAAAAATCTAATTCATTGTAAAGTCTCAGTACAGGCAGATTTGAAGACGATCCTATAATAAAATGATTTGGTGTCAAAGCTTCCTCGCTTTCAGCCTCAACTGACACATGACTCAATGGCCTACTGTTTACTATGTTTTCCAGCTCAGCCGTTCAGTGGTGTGATGAGAACCTCATTCCGTGGAGCGCTCTCCTTTAAGACTACGCTCAATGTTGTTTTAATACTTCTAATGAGGCGTTCCCACGCCCCGCCTCGATGTGGACTTGCAGAGGGAATCAACGACCACTGTGTGCCATAACAACAAGCAGTAGCTTTCAGCTTTTCCTCGTCGAGCCCCTGAATGGACTCCCTGTTTTCGGTTTCAGCACCTCGTAAATTGGTTCCTTTATCTAAATACATATAGGCAGGCCATCCTAGCATGGATGCCGTTCTACGAAGCGCCGTCAGCAAGGAGTCGGTTGTCAGGGAGTGCACCACTTCTACGTGCACTGCTCGTACTGTAAGACACGTAAAAAAGACACCATACCGCTTCTCTCGGTGTCTAGCAACAGTCACTTCCATGGGCCCGAAGAGATCTACACCACAGTGTGTAAATGGTCTTTGGTGATGTGCTACGCTTTCGGCATTTCCTA
>DWQB01000019.1:0-11895 GCA_018252435.1 Gindanes brontinus
GTATTGTATAATTATCACTGCTCTTCGGTGAAGGAAAACATCGTGAGGAAACCTGCATGCCTGAGATTTCTTAAAAAGAAAAAGTTTTCGAAGGCATGTGAAGTCTGCGAATCCGCTCTAGGCCAGCGTGGTGGACTATGGCCTACACCCCTCTGTGATGATGATTTTATAATTAATATAAAAAACAGATTTGTGAATTGAATCAGGAATTAATTCAGGTATTTTCGATTCGATTCATGAGTGCCTTTCTGTCCTTTTTTGTGATAGTTTACCGTAAGTTTTCCGGAAGAATTCTGGCAGTTCCACACTCCAGATTTCTTTGACTTTTATCAACTTCAATAGAATAGATTACTTACTTCCACTAGTTTCCATGATCAGTTTAGAATTTAGAATTCTTCAAAGCTGTAGTTTTCGTTTAGAAGTCGGGGAACAAACATAAAAAGATTAATTTACTGCATAAAATTTCTTGTAAAACTCATATTGAAAAGAGTGCCATGAGTTTTTTCCGCCGACTTCTTCTCTCGGTCTACTTTACCCTGACCCAAAAAGAGACCTAAAGCCGACAGAAATAAACCAATCATCATTTTATTTCATTATGTTTGGTGTTCATCGTTCATATCTGGGCACTCAGGATGGCTGATTGCTAAGAATCCTATAATATATTATGTGCTCTAAATATTATTTATTTATTTAAACTTAATGCACCAATATATTGTACATAGGGTGAACTTAATGCCTAATTGCATTCTCTCCCAGTCAGCCCTGGGTGCCAGTCACCATATGATATGCGAGGTAGGCACAGATGGAAATTAGATAAAAACAGGAATTTTATTAATAATTGTAATTGATAAGGTGTTATACTTATATACCTAAATATAGATAAATATACATATAACAAATACATTTAAACATACATATATAACATACATACATGCCTATTAACATATTTGTATATTGTACATTTATACAAAGTTGAGGGCTAACAATCACTCGGTCGTTTGAATCTTTAAGTAGTGTTCCCGTAATAACCTCCTGAAAACTCATCTATTAAGCGCTCTTCGTATGTTGTCGGGTAGGATATTCCAGAGCAGTATAGCCTGAATGATGAATGAATAGTGGAAGAATCCACTGGCATGTGATGGGATATACACACTTAAATAATTTCTAGAGCGTAGCTCTCTCTTATGAGTGGAACAGAGATTCTGAAAATTTTATTTTTATCTTTTAAATTTTAAAAACGAAGGAGAAGTTGGTTCGCGTAGCATAGAAAACAGAAACAAGAGAATCTTAGAGTTACGCCTGTTGCGAATAGAAAACCATTTTAGCTGACTTCGATAGTTTGTGATATGATCAGACTTGCGTAGATTGAAAAAGAAGCGAGTACAATTATTGATTAGGCGCTCTAGTTTATTAAGAAGTGCTTCGGTAAGGTCTGGATAACACACATCAGCGTAATCGATAATGGGCAGAACCAGACTATGTATTAGCGTGACTTTAGTAGCATAAGGCAAAAACTTTCTAAGGCGATAAAGTCCTTGTAGTGTAGCGGCAACCTTACGATTTACTTGAAGGACTTGATTATGCCAGCTCATGCAACTATCCAATTGCAACCCAAGATCCCTCACGGTATTGCTAAAAGGAATAATAGTGCCGTCATAGTTGTTAACTGGCAGATTTACAAGGTCTAACTTAGCCAGGAGCTTGGAACTACCCATTATTATCCCCTGACATTATTGGGGGTTAACCACAAGCCCGTGCTGTATCGACCACACTCTCACAGCTTCCAGATTACGGTTGACTGCACCGATAGCAAAAGCAATATCTTCAACACTAGATTGAACGTATATTTGAAGATCATCGGCATAAAGATGGTGCGAACTATCAATAAAGGAAGTGACACAGTTAATAAATAACGAAAATAATAACGGACAGAGTATACCGCCATGGGGAACGCCCGCATTCAAGTCCGCCCAATCGGAGCACACCTGTTCCATGCGGACTGCCTGCTGACGACCCTTAAGATAGAACGTAAACCACGCGAGGGCTGATGGAGTAAACTTAAGGTTAGACAGAAATGAGATTAGGATTTCGTGGTGGACTGTGTTAAATGCATTTTAAAAGTCAATTAGTTCCACTACAGTGATCATTCTGTTGTCCATCCCAAGACGAATCCGTCACTTTAATGAGTGACGTAGTGGTGCTATGACAAGATCGAAAACCAGACTGATATGAACTTAGGACGTTATGTTGGCATACGAAATTAGAGACTTGCTTATGCTTATGCACACAGGCTTCCAAGACTTTAAATAGGAAAGGAAGAATAGAGATTGGACGAAAATGTGTTTCTAGAGTAGGATTGGAGACTTTTGGAAGAGGTCGTACAAATGTCTTTTTCCAGATAGATGGATATTGACCAGTCAAAAGGGAATTATTTATCACATGAGTGATCGTAGGAAGAAGGCATTCAAGTATGGGAAATATCATCATTCTGCAAACCCCGTCACAACCCACTACCGTCGATTTAATCGATGAAATTACTTTCGCAACTTCATCTTGAGTTACAGAGGAAATTTGCCTAAAAATCCTAAATAGAAGGAGATTGCTTTAACGCAATTGAAATTAGAGTTTGACTTTTAATTGCAGGGTCCATGCTTGAAGTGGAATCAAAGTGGTTGTTGACAGTATTAGGATCAAATTTGACCGCCTGAGGATTTATTATAAAGAAAGAGACATTTACGCACTTCACAAACTGTAAACCTTTCGTTAATATAAGCGGCAAGCCTCGATCCACAATAGATCTGAACATCTCTAAGGTGGTACGCAACTCTTGGCGATGTACTGATTTACTTTAATAAGGACAACACTTGTATCTCGAAGAAGTGTTTTGCTTTTTATATCTCCTGGTTATAAATACCGTTTACATATATTATTTTGTTGCCATATATATCTGTATTATAAAAGTTTTGTTACCTGGAGAAGGTCCGGAGGCTGCAAAATAATAAAGACATAAGGTTTTTAAAACTTGTTTATACTGATATTATAAATAGTAAGGCCTTTTAGTGTAACGTTACTGATAACTACGAAACATGTTCAGTCGGAATTATTTACCGCTTAGGCAAGTAATCAGAAACTGCATCGAAAGGTTTCATCGGCCAGCTGCAAAATAGTCTTCAGTGGAATTCAGTTATTTCTTACTCTTTCATAAAAGTAAATAAACATACTCGTAAGCATCAGAATTAATTGAAATTACGTATCAGTGTAAGAAAAGGTTTAAAACTTTGGTGAGAAAAATTTTGTGTGTGGTCTTTAGTTATAAACATTACATTTCGGTTCTCATAAAACACAAAGAAATTATTTCGAGACATAATTTTTTAAATCTAGGTCAAGGATTTCTAAGTTTAGGTCATATATTTTATATCAGACTGCTGCTTAAACTGTTGCTACGCTTATTTTTTGTGTAGATATCAGAGCGTTGTGCATGTGTGTTTACTTACCATCGGTGGTTGCTGAAAGAAAAGATTAAAGATAATATTAGTTAAGTAGGTACTTACTACACGGCACTCGACACGCACAAGAATATTTTTTTATTTATGTATACCATACTATTAGGTAACAAACAAATTCAGAATTTTCAAGATAGATACAATTTACCACCCTCTAAATGCGAATAAATACCACCAAAGGACTTGCCTTTGAACAAAAATATATCGTAGTGATGTAATAACTTAAGACAGAAGGTCGCTTAAGTAGGCACTGACTCAATTGACCGACTTGGTATTAGGTACATGGATCTCACAACTTTTTACGGTCGAAAATCTGAATTGCGAGACTAAGTTATTTTTTTGATAGCATCTCATTTTTTTTTATAGATATATACTCCGATTTATTACCGAACGGATTTTCTTAAAGCCCCTCTCTGTCGTATCAGCTTTTCTTATTTTTTTTGTAGATAGTCTTTCTCTTTTTCTTTTCTGTTACAATTCTAATCTAAAAATTACATTAGAAAGTTTCATTCAATATTAAAGGATCATGGTTACCATCTACCACTAAAGTAGTCATTAAGACGAATCAAACGAGCCCAAACTGGATCATCACTTGACTGAAAACCGTAATTTATGTGCTAGATGTCATTAAAATGATAAGATACTGGGCTCTCTGTAACAAAAATTTGGTTACCGGTCGAGCCGGCTTCTGTTGTGTCGCCACTTGTCTGCACCACAGCGAATCCAACCTGGAATGAAACTCGGTATCAATACATGATTTATAAAGTGGTGCTATAAGGCTCTGTCTGTCTATCCCTTGATATCAGCAAACGCCGTTACTTTATTCTGCGTTTACACAATAGACAAAATACCATCAACCATCTCATTGATTACATGAACTAGTAAATTTAGGATTAAAGAGAAGAAATACAAGCGGCATTTGTTCGTACTGTTTGGACGTAGTTACGTTATAATACACGTATGTTAAAGTAGGCGAATACATAAAAGCAAAAGTAGAATAAAGAGAAACTTATATATGTACTGTAAGTAAAGTGTAGAAAGTGCGAAATATTATAGTATATAATCTAATAATCGCAAATTATGTATGCAAATTTTAAATATTTACAAAATACTTTAAATTTAATTAATATTTACAAACACAATCAACAGCTAGGTAATTGGTCGGTTGTAGGGGTGGGATAAGACGACGTCTATCCCGGGTCGAGCTTGATAAAGGCAAGTGTTGAGAGGACGCTGGTGCTAGTCCTCATGGAAATCCCAGCATCCTCCAATAGCGGAGAGGCCGGTCACCCAGGGGGTTTTAGTGCGGTAAAAATCCCACATAACCTGTTGCCTCTCAAAAGGTATGCAGGCACCTTTTGAAGGTTCGCCCCGTCAAAAAAAAAGGTAATCGGTCGGTTATTATATAAAATAAATAACAGTAATACTTACAAGGAGCACGAGGAGGAGAGTGAGATACATTGTCATCTTGATGAGTTGCAGTTCTCTGAATAAATGTTGCTGCGTCGAGCTGGTCTTATATACTGGCGGGGGATGTTTGTGCAAGTGTCATATACAATGTATGCTCTTCAGCTTCCGCTATGCACATGATATCATTCTTACCAAACAAAGCTTGAGATAAACATTTGAGTAGGTACCAGACATCCGCCTGCTGTGTTGTCCCCGCAGCGGAGTAGTCGAGATATTTCCTTTATATTTAATAACTAGCTGTTGGCCGCGACTTCGTCTGAGTGGACATTAGTTGCAAATAGTATCTTTAATATCAAAGGAGAACCCATTTAGTATTTTTTAGAGGAAATTCGCTAGCGTGGGCAGGTACGCTTCAGTTTTTGTGTTTGCCAGAATTTCTAGCAGCAGCAGTAGAACTATAGCAGCAGTAGAAAGAAGTTACTATTTAATTAATTTTTAAATTAAAATCGCCTCCGCCCCGTGTGAACGCCTATTGCTCATTATTTTCCCGGGAGTTATTTCAAAACTATGTTTTATCCGAAGATATTAATTGAAATCAAATAACATCAAGGGCAATTTCGTTTAATTACTTGTTATGAATAACGTATTAATTTTAATAAAGAAATGTATCATCTTCACAGACACATCTTAGCCAATAATACATTATTACAGAACAAATTTGATTACGATAAAAAATGTTATAGTGTGTTAACTTTAAAAGTTAGACAAATGCTATCACGGACTTTATTTTAGATCTTTTAAAGTGGAACAGTTCCATCATACATGTTTTTTATGTAACTTTAACCGCTTACGCAGCGCATGCAACGCAAAGTTATAGACAATATTAAGTTAATTAATTTATTTAATATTTTGATTAGCATATCATTAGCATAGCGAATGCACTACACTTGCACAAACATCCTCCGCTAGTTGTAATGGCGGCGCGGTAGTATCGAGTGAAACGACTGGATGTAACTCAGAATGTAACGATTTATTAGAAATTTGTCCACAATTTTCTCCCCATTTACACAAAAAAAACAAACACATGTAAAGTTTTGCTTTTAGATATAAGAAACACACAAGTTTACATAATAATTGAATGAAATGTCTTAATTATACTTCGACGTTACATCCTTAGGATTTATATAAACTCTGTAGTTTCACTTCTCTACGTATCAAGCATCACATACAAAATTTAGAGCTTTATGACTAAAACAGAATAAAAACTTATTAATCTGTCTTCCGGTCACCACTATCATGTGTCACCTTACCATTTTTCATTTGCCGATACCTCATTCCTTTTCTTGTGTGGGCATAACCACCGGTAATTTCATAACCAGTTACTCGACCACTCAAGAGAATTTAAATTCGATAACTTGTACATATATAAATCGGTGACTCGCTACTTTTACTCTGCTTTGCTAAGCGGTCTACTAGCGTAAGCAACTGGTTTAAGATTTTTATTACATAACACTGCACTGACAGCTACGCCAGAGCCATCTGTTTGTATTATGAACTCATTATTTTCAGTATACTTAAAGAACGACTAAAAAACACACAAAAAGGAAATTCAATGCTGTAACAGTCCCAGTTAAAGCTTTTCTTAGAATTTCAAAAGAATGCTGATATTCTTTATTCCAGAAAAGGTGTGTTTTTTCAGGTTAAATTATTCAAAGCTTCCGTGTTTTCAGAGCAGTTATTCATAAATTTTCTGTAACTTATTACAAAAGGCTACACACCGTTTAACCTTATCAGTGTTAACCGGTTCTGGCTAATGAAAGAAAACTTCATTTTTTTCTGGATCATGAAATATACCCTTTGATGAAACAACATGACCCAAATAAAGTACATATTTTTTTCCTCAGAAAGTTGCACTTACATGGATTTAGTCTTAGATTAGTATTTTTAAATATGTAAGGTTTTTATTTTATAAATGTAGTGTAGATGTCAGTCTATCACATCTTGCCGGAACTATCAGTAGTTCATCAGAATAATTAACAGTATCGTATAACTGTCAATAATATTCTGTTCCGCTTTTCTTAAGTAGTATAATGTTTTGTCTCATATTAATAATTGCTGCATATTTATGTAGAAAATCTAAACCTAAAATTCCATTCACATTTAAAGGCATACTCTCGAAAACGGCTTCATATTTTTGATTACGATAAACATAACCAGAAGTCTTCATGTGAGCTGCAATAGCGTATATAATTTTATTATCTCTGCATAAAGGCAACTGGGTAACGTATCTTTTTTAATAACAGACAATGAAGGGACCCGTGTCTCTCAGCCAAAAATGTTGTTTAAAAATAGTGATATAAATTTTGTTTTGCCGTGTAAACTTAAAGTATTATTTTTATGATCTCAAAAACTGCACTTATTCTCATGCGGAAGGTCAGATAAATTTTGTATCGTCATAATTTTTGTTCAACTCTGTTCTGTGCGGTCTGAAAAAAATAAACGATTAGACTTAATGTTTCTACCACGGACAATAATATCTCGAGCCCTTACCACGACTTTCATAATTAGAGTTTTTTGTCTCCGCGTATTTATATGATGTTAATTATTATTAAAACCCCCTGTTATAGCGACTCAAATGATGACTCCAAACAACCAGTTGGTTACTGGGTCCCTTATTTTAAGATTGTTGTTTTCTCCTGATGCGGTCTGGGCGATGACCACATCTTGTTTAGTTTGCGTGGTTCCCATCTTCTCGTAGTTTTGGATAAACTCGTAATGCGTCGTGATAGCTACTTAATCGTAAATTATTGTCCCCCTCAGAAACAATGGAATGCATGTCGATCGGTGATCTAGAATCGCGGCACCGTAATATAACTCGCAACGACGCGACCGACTCGGTCAAAGGATAGCCGAAATGTAAATTAAACACCTTGTTGATACTAATGATTGCTTAATACCGTGTCACCAAATCTGATTACAAATATTATATGTTGCCTAACATACTATAATAATCTACTACGCTTTTATACACGACCCCGTATTTGGAGGTGGTACCGTGTTTTAAATTAAGTCTGTATTGTATCTGTAGACACGAGTGTAGCCAATAGGGAAGTGGGTGATCTAATTTCTATTTTCGATCTTCATGTATTGAGGTCCTAGGAAGCGATTCAGACTAACTTCGGGTTTCATACTTTAAAAAGAAAAAATGGAGCCCTTGTAATCTATCTGCCTGTGGGCCAAGACCGTTACTCTCAGGCACGGGTAGAGATGTGATGTTGAAATTTATATCGAAAGCTCGGATCCACAACATCTTTAGTTTGAGAAAATTCAATCTAATAAACCGACGCGATTAAAAATGTGACTGTTTATTTTGCATATTCTGTGATTTCACAAAGGAATAAAAACCTATTGGGTACTTCCCGTTGACCTTGAATCATGAAATTTGTCAAAAAGGAATGTCTAACAGAACTTGTACAAAAAATATGTTCAGCACAGAAATAGAAAAGTTCAAATTTAAAAAAATTGTGTGCTATAAGTTTATTTTGGCACAAACCATTATAGGATGATATACTACAAAGAGATGGCTAAGAGGTCAGTGAAGTAACTACGAGAATGCTACGTAGCGAGAAATCTAGCTACTAGTATACTACAAGGTGCAATGCTACGAGGTCATTTGCATATCATCCATTCTACCTAACGGTACAATTTTAATATTTAGGACAAAATTGCTCGTCGTCAGATTCGTCAGTTACGGTATATCTAATAGTACAAAGAAGATGTCTACTTAAAATATTATGCCTCTTTTTAAGTAGACATCTTTGTACTGTTTATTGCTCGATCTTAACATATGTAACGATGATTTATTTAACAAAGTTTGACAACACAAAAATCGAAACAGAGTAACTGCGAGGACACTGACTCCTTATTTTATTGAAATGAATGTGCAGTCTCAGCATTTAGGTATTGCAGCAATACAGAGTGCGTATACAGGGTGTTAAACTAACACTGAAATGAGTTAAACACAATATATATATGCGATAGACCGTTTTATTGCTCTTGATTAAACATTTGTAATCATAATACGTTGAAGGTTGTATGATAAAGGTGGCTTAATATAATGCAAAATAAAGTTTACAGTTGAAGACATATATAAATTGGTCTGTATTTAATATTATTTCGAGATTTAATAAAATTTTAAGAGCTCTTCGCGGTATCTGAAAAAATGAAAAGATTGAGAAGATATACATATATAATTCATAAGTAGTTTTTCTGTAGGAGTATTAGAACAGCATTATCAAGTATTAATGATTTCAACTTACTTATTTAGCTTGTAACTATCCTGTAAAAAATTTAAGCCTCAGATTAATTTAGCACAATTTAGTAATACTAATCCTTATATTTAACTCAATTAACAATATGATAATCATTTTGGTTCGGTTGGGCTTCATATGTATAATAATAGGTCGGGGACAAAATTATGGGGGATAACTTGTTTGAACATTAATAATATTAAATATTAGTTATAATGTCGTTCGCATGTTTATCGGTAGGCAGAGTTACTGTTTACATTTAATATAATTGTAATCAGTTGCGTTGAGTGGCGTGTCGTGCGCTCATCATATTATTATATCTAGTTATACAATACCTCCTCCAGTGCCGGGACTTGAAGTGGTTTCACCTGTCAATACATTAATAACAATCAATTATTATTTTCTGCACTTAGTAACTATAATTTTATTTTTTTCTAAAAATCAGCTTAAGTGTTTAAAATATGATAACTCCTGGGATCTGTTTAAAGACACCGGCGTCCTGTTATATGTATAAGGGTTAAGGCCATATAGTCCACCACGCTGTCCAAGTGCGGATCGGCAGGCTTTGCTTGGTAGCGGAAGGTGGAATTTTCCTTACCTTTTTTGTGGCCGCCGCCTCCTGTGGACAAAACAATAAATGTGTTTATTTTTTACCGACTTTAAAAAGGAGGACGGTAATAATGCGTCGCAATCTTTTTAATGTATGTTCCCCGACTTCTCAATGAGGGCTACCACTTTGGATTTTTTTTGATTTAACCTGATAATATGATCCTGGAAAAATAAAGCGCAAACCTCAAATTATATAGGCGCATACTATGTGACATGTATCTTCTTGCGTCTGAAAGTTACCATTTCATGTTGCTGAGCTGATATGGAAATTGGTGAAACTAAATTATTATTTTAAAGTTGATAAAGGTCAAATATAAGAAAAAAATGTATATACGGCGTTTAATGATTTGTTTCCAGTGGGTGCCTTCAGTGTTTAATTCGCTTTGAGTCTTGCACTGGGCACTGTTTTTAATTAAATCTATAAATATCGCATTTAATACACTTATTAAAGTCAATACTAAAAATAGATTTCTGAATGGAATCTATATTTCATGTAGATTTCTATTATTAGAGAATTCTCTTCTATTCGTTTGAATTCAGTTGTTTTTTTCTGTGAAATATAGGGATTTATCAGTACTTGTACTCGTGAGATGATGATGTAAATCGTGCATGGACGTTGGTGTAAGTTAAGATTGTTAGCCATCACAAGAGTGAAACAACATTGGGCGCGGTCGGTACGTGGTACGTAGGGTGATCGCTAGTAATGCTATATATTATTATGTGCCCTTAATAATATTATTGGGGTTTAAAGAGACTTTAACACACTTCACAAACTGTAACCCTTTCGTCAAAATGCAACTCTTGCCTTTAATAAGAACAACACTTGTACTTTGAATTAGTGTTTTGTTTTTAATCTCTTCTGAATAAACATATAGTTTAAATATATTATTTTATTTACTTATCTGTATAATAAAAGCTTAGTTACCTTTTGAGGGTCCGGAGGCTGCAAAATAATAATAAAAATAAGTTTTTGTTTCAAAGCTTGGTTACGCTGATGTATGTAAGAAATACATATGATATGTATTTCTTAGTTACCACAGCGTTGTGCATATTATGTGCTCACTTACCTTCGGTACTTCCTGAAAAATAGATTAATAATAATATTAGTTTCAGACCACTCGTCACTCGACACGCATGTTTTTAGGTATCTTCACAATTTCTAATATCCGTATTACAATTGACAATCCTCGTCTCATGTACATATAACTAGCACCCTCAAAAACGTTCATACCCTTATTAAAAATATGGGAATAATCAGGTTGCAAACCTTCTCGAACCAAAGTGAATCAAGCAAATCGGTGCAGAAATGACAGATACGTGATAACAAACACGATAGAATACCAAGGATACTATAGAATTGAGAACCGTCTCACTTTTTGAACGTCGGTTAAAATTATGACACCTGTTATTATTATTGGAAACAATACATCTGAGCATGCAATACACCTAACTTAATACCAAAATTCGAGACCTGGATGTTATTTAATTGATGTACATATGTAATCTAAATGTGATATTGTGATTCAGTCAACTGGACTGTCTAATACAACAAAGTGAACCATCACCAGTGGAGCCGGCTTCTGTTGTGCTGCCACCTGTCTGCGCCGCAGCGAATCCAACCTGGAAATTTGGTCCTCAATATAAAAACATTATTTTTTAAACGGGCGCTATAAGGCCTATCAGCAAACTAAGTTACTTTATTCCGACTTTTCACAACAGACAACATATAATAATACACGTATGTTAATAGATAACAAGTTAACAAGTAACAAGTTAACAGATAAGTACATAAAAGCAAAAGTAGAATTAAGAGAAACTTATAATTATACTGTAAGAAAAGTGTAGATAAGGTGAAATATTCTAATATATATCACACATTGTGTGTGAAAATTTTAAAATATAACAAAATACTTAAATTTAAATTAACATTTATAAAAAACAGTAAACAACTAGGTAATTGGTTGGCTATATATAAAAGAATTGACTGTAATACTTACAAGGAGCACGAGGAGGAGAGTGAGATACATTGTCATCTTGATGAGTTGCAGTTCTCTGAATAAATG
>DWQB01000020.1:0-11847 GCA_018252435.1 Gindanes brontinus
GGACTGCAGTCTCCAGCGTGCTCGCTGAGTGACTCTGGGCTTGTGAAAAAGGCTGACAGTAAAGGACCACGTCTCGGCGCCGTATGTTAACACTGGCTAAACACATTGCTCCAACACTCTCGACTTCAGGAACTGAGGTACATTTATAATAATAGTAGGGTTACATACTCTTCAACATCTACTATCTCAGACGTAATAGCACGTCTGTATTATATATTATATATTAGTGGAAGTTACGTTGATCATCCGTTTCTGACATTACTCGGATATTGTATTTTAAGTTTTTTTTGTACAGAGATTTATTTCTAAAATATACATATCCGAAGTTAACATTTATATCATTAACTAGCTGCTAGTGAAAGCTCGTCAAAATTCTCTAATAGAAAGTTCGGTCATCTAATAGAAAGTAACTATAAAATCAAAAAAAATCTACTATAAAGACAATTAGAAGTTAACTCACGATCCTATGAAAACCCTAAAATACTTCAAGAGCTTATTGGGATACCTTCATACCGCAAGTAGATAGTTGTGCGACATTAGGTGCAGGTAGTTAAGGGTTGAAGGGTCCCATAATTAAACCTGGGATTGTGGTTGAGCGGTGAACTCTCTTTATTATTTAAAGGTATTCAATATTAATAGAATGCAGGATATTCTTGGAAAATTGGGGCGAAAGTAGACTGATAAAGTTATGCTTTGATGGATCTATTTATGGCGACAGGAGATTTTTTTGGCGCTTGTTTGGTTTTGTATCCAATACTACCCGTATACGCATAATATGATATTAAGTAGGTTTGCACATAGAAGAGATAAATTAGATGTGCGTGCGGGTTATAAACCGATCGATATATAATACGATCGTTAAGTTACGTTAGATTAAGATCGATCGAAAAAGTAAATTATTCTAACGTTACTAAGTAAACTATTCTAAGTTACGTTAGTTTAAGTACGATTGTACAAGTAAATTATTCTTACGAATAAGAGGCGCGTTGCTATGTGTGTGAGAAAAATATATACAAATTTTTATATATTTTTCTCGCGATTTTCTTCTTAAAGTTTCGCAAATATTAAGATCGTTGGAGAAATACAGAAGCAATCGTAGTCTTTTATAACTTTCCTTCTTTCTAAATTTCAAAGAAAATTTTTAAAAGAAATGAGGGACAAGATACTTTCTAAGCTAAAAGAACCATTATAGAGCTATCAAACGGATCAATGACGGAGTTTTCTTTGTTGCTTTGTCACTTGTTGGTGAAGTAAAAACTTAGAAACATTTTAAAAGGAGCATCACTGGGGGATGGTATTGTCAATTATCATTCTGGTACTGAAGTAACAATGGAAACCCAGGTTTTTGTTTTTTAACCGACTTACAACTTGAAAGACAAAGACAAAATAATTTGCAGAAATATGTTAATTCGTTTTTCCGTAATTTCGAGAGGATTTGCTCTCCTATTTGTCCCATATGAAAAAATATACCAACCCTGGCCTGGCCCCAAATATTTTTTTATATCCTATTGCTAGTGTGAGGCCCGGAGCAGACCAACCCTAAGCATCGGAAGTTGGGAATGTATAAATTTATGTAAGACTTTCATTTAAAGTTGACTGTTTTTTTTTATTTGTCTGTCCCACTGTTGGGGCTACGTTCCGTATCTACCAGAGATAAGAGATAAGAGGGCTATCTATGATATAACTATAGCCATAGTTACTTCGCTGGCCAAGTGCGTAGATCTTACATTGAAAAGTATCTTACAATTAAAATATTTATTTCAAATTTAACAGAAAAATTAAAACTGGATGCGGAGATCAGCATCGCAATTTCGTGGTTCTTATCAAACTGCTCAACATTGATTTTCATTCTGAAATCCAAAATAGCACTTTTACTTCTATCGTGAAGTGATTCCACTCCAGCCCTACTAATCTATAATTCTCTCTAATATTTTTTTTTTACATATACATGCTAATACCTCAAAAAATGGTTTTTAATAGAAAAAAAATGTATAAATAGGTAACTGTGGTCCAGATAATCATCGTATAAAAAAGAACAATAAGTATAGATCGTTTTATCAAAGTCTGCCACATACAGCCTTGTCTTGTTTCATTCGCCTCTCTAATAAACAAACTCTAATAACTTTAACGTAGCGTCAGTAGTGACTGACGTCATTAATCAGTCAAGTCTGTGGTCGTTCCTTAAAAACGTTAACGTTTAATGGTTGTAACTAAACACTTTAGTTGTTGTTTGAGCTCTTTAACTTTAGGATCGTTTTTGAATTAAAAATGAAATCAATTCGTGCGAAATTATTGTTACCTAACCATTCCAAAATATCAAATATGCACAACGTTAATATTCAAGTTAGCTTCTGCTTCGGAGTGCAACCGATTGTTTGTTTTTAGTATATTATTCTATGTTTTTATTAGATAGGAAATAAACATGTAGCGCTACTCATCGGTTGGCCATGACACCTGTGACATACCTCGGTCAAAACAATTCAGTTCCAATCTTGTCACGGATGCGCGTGAGCTGAAATAATAAATAACCCTTTACACTCACAGCCCAACTGCGTCGTAACTGATGACCTAAAGAAGATAGCGGGGAACCGCTGGATTCAGAAGACATAGGAGACATAGGAGACATAGCAATGAAGTAAATAATGTATTGGAAGTACATTTTCAGTCAGTAGAGTCACAACTCGTGATAAATTAATTACATATTTTTATTTATTCGGTAAAATTTCTTATCCTTTAAAAACTTCTGTCATTATTATAAAGCTTTGTGTCCATGCATGCTATTCGAAATATCTTGCGATCAAATAAGTGATACTAGAAAGTCACGTTTGTAACGCAAATAAAATTTTGATACCGAACATAGGAAATCGTTTAAAATCGTAAAAAACGTTTGATCACTATTCAAACTAAAAGTAGTTTACTGGGACTGAACTGGGAGTGTTCACGTGAACAAAGTGTGAACAAATAATACGGTTTGTAGAAGTTAATCCTATTTGATATTTGAGATTATTACTCTATATTAAACGTCAGCAATTAGCCGAGTGGTTAAGAACTCTGATTTTCCGATTACGCGGCAGGTCCGCGTTCGAATCCCGCACGCACCTGTAATTTTCTGTTAAAGTTATGTACGTATTGTATAAGTATCACTGCTCTTTGGTGAAGGAAAACATCGTGAGGAAACCTGTATGAGAAGAACCTGAAAGTTCTTTAAAAAAGTTTTAGAAGGCGTGTGATGTCTGCCAATCTGCAGTTGGACAGCGTGGTGGTCTATAGCCTAAGCGCTCTCATTTGTGAAAGGAGACCCATTATACAGAAATAGTATATTTAACAGACTTCAAAAAAAGGTGTTTCTCAAATCGATTTATTCATGTTTTAATTCATTTCTCCGTCTATTAGAACCGACGTGGATAACTCTTTCTTACCGACTTCCGAAAAGAAAGTTATCGGTTTTAATATGTGATGTAAATAATGTATGTGACATTTCTAGAATTTGATAATAATATGTATGATGTTCTATTAAGGCTTCCAAGCACATGTGTTAAATTTCGCAAGGATAGATATGCATGGCAGTATACTTCTCGATAATTAAAAGTCATATCGAAATGATCCTTTTTGGTTTGAAATATATTCCAACTTACGAACCGTCCAAGTTTTACTGTTAAACGGTTTTGAGAGATGTATATCCTTTTCTATTACCACTCTCTACGAATACCTGATATTTGAATTCAGCGTAATTTTTTGAAGTTTTTTACGCTTTAATGTTTGAGAGCGATTGCTTTTACATAGTCCCATATTTTTTTAAATATAGCACTTCAATCCAGTAATAAAACACAACTATCCTGTGACGTAACTTTTAAGTACCGATCTATGACCTAACTTTTATGTATCTGTTAAAACGTGCACTTAGATGTTTCTCCAGGGACTATTCGGAGAACTTTGCTTTCAGAAAACTTTGCACTCACAAAAATCAAAATTCGCTACGAATTCTGACAGTCAAATCAAACTTTACTATCACTATCATTACCATCACATTTATGTCCAATGCTGAGATATATCATAGACCACCACGCTGGCCAGTGCCGTTTAGATGACTTTACATGCATTTCAAAACTTTAGTAATAAGACTTCAAGAAGAGGCATAATCTCCATTCGATTGTATTTTCTTATTCGTTTCTCCGTTATTTCTAAACCGATTTTGATAAATCCTTTTTGGTTCGAGAGTTCTTTCCTATTGTAATTCTTTCTAAAATATACTGTATGATACCTTTATCATACAGTACACACGGTAAGATCCTTATCTTACCGTGTCACCGGCGTTACCGTGTGACATTTTGGCCCCTTGCACTCTCGTGTTATGTGTATCTTGTAATAAGTTATATCTCTAGTCAATCAATAAAATATTCCTGTTTTTATATAACCTATATCTAAATACAAAGGTCGTTTAAAAGTTATTCGCCATATATGTAAGTATTTTTTATTACATATTTTGTACGAAGCAGTCCAATCTCTATTAAAAGTTGAAAACCTCTCGATTTCGGGAATATTTGTTTTTCAATGTGTCGGACTTGGAACAAAAGACCTTGATTAAATTGTATATCTGATATAAACATGGCCTCAATATCGATGGATTAAAATCCATACATTTGTATAACATTTAATATGTGTTTCATGTACCTATATACATTACGATGCGCGCATAACCCGCCGTTGGTGTAACTATGTAGTAAGCGATTACGAAAGTAGCGTAGGGCGCGGTCGGTACCTGGTGCGGGGACCGATAGTGGCTAATTTCATGCGCGCTTCATTTCATGGGCATATTGACCAACGGCTCATCGATGGTCGTTTATAATCGATAAATAACAGTCATTAAATCTACTGGAAAACGTAATGGGTGGTTTGAAAACATTCGTCACAGGTTGGGCATTAACCCCTATTCGCCACTACCTTAGCGGTGCGTGGTGGGGTATGCTCCAGGCCTGTCCCGTTTGTGGGGGTAGACCCGTGCCTGGTAGGCAAAAAAATAAACCAATGATTGAATGACCAATGAAATTCTAACATACATTATAATATATGAAATTCTAATATACATTTCGCTTGGGTTAATGTATTTTAGTATGGAACCAACCGGGAACCTTCTCGAACAAATAAAGAAGATCTCCTCCTCTTTGGGAGCCACGAAAGGGTTGAAGCCATATATCACCTTATTAATTAACTTCTCGATTAACTTTAGAATGCGATTATAGCAAGATTAAGGTCTCATAGACATACATACATTTCTGAACTGGTACATGGCCTTCAAACTGACCATGGTAGCGGAAATCAAAATAAGAACTGGAATTTTCTTTTTACTTTTTGCATTCAGTTGATGCATTTATACTTTCCCACCTATATAAATAGCCTTTGCAATTGTTCTTTACAAGCAAAAGAGATGGAAGATTAAGTTGACATAGATATAAGCGGGATGAACAACCAATACTATATTAACAAATTAGTCATGCAAAGGAGCCTTTTGTCAATAGATAATTACAACGCACACTGAATTTGAATATATGAAATAGAGTGAATTTCGATATATCGGATACGAGTGAGTACCCCATTGTTCAGGCCGTGTGTGGCTGGCGAATAATAAATATCTTATCTATTCTATGCTGGCTTATTATATTATGTGTGCTTGTCTCTATAAATATCTATATGTTTGTATGTATTAACCAATTAAATGCATTATTTTTGTTTATGTGTAGTTTAGCTAATAGAATTGGTATTTCTTTTCACTTCATTGGATTGGCTGACCGATAATGCATTAAAGCTCGAGACATTAACTCGTAAAATTCAATAGGTTCTGTCACGACGTTCACGGGCAGATTGCTGATGTTATGAGGAGTAGCTTATGGTAATTTTGTTTTAGGAATTTTATAAATTTCCGTACGAAAAAATAAAACCTTAAAATGAAATATAGTCGACGTAATGAAAAATAGCTTAAACTAATTTTGTTTGTGGTTACTAAAAATGTGCACACCTTTTAACTTCCCTTAAAAAAAATAAGGAAGTTCTTAATATCGGTCTCATTATCAAAGATCGAGTTTTCGTCTAATCTCCACGGTTTGAGGTTCTAGAAAATCATTCTGACCAATCCCGCCGAGATGTACTGCCGTGTGTGTAGATGTGTGTAAATAATTTTTTGGATATGATATCTCAAAAACGATCAATCTATTTTGAGTTACGCAACACAGAGTTTGGAATAGTTAAGGATTCGATTTGAGAGTTAATTCATCGCCGTCAGTAGATATTCGAGAAGAAGTCCAAAAAAAAATTCTGTTTTTAACATTTGCTTCAGATAACTTTGTAGCTTACTAACGAATCTTTTTAAAATAACATTTACACTTTTTTGCTTCAAAAACTGCATCAAATGCCGTCAAGCAGAATAAGCGGCTCAAAAGTTGTAGCATTTAAAAAATATAAACAATTTTTTAGCACTTTCAATGTAGCGGAAAATTCCAAGGCTTGCCTGCTGGGCAATTCGGTAGTTTTTTGTTAATATTTCGATATCTCTGGGTATAAATGGTGATAGTATTACAATAATTTTAAGTTTTCTTTTATTTATTGCTAGTCACAAGTATCAACGGACGACAGTGGCCAATATTAAATGTTGATGTATTAGTTTGTTTCTTGTACATACAAAATTGAATTACACGATTTACACAAAGAAGTGTGTTTTTAATTTGATGTGCCTATCATACTGTCTGTTCGTTGCTCTAACCGATTTCCATCTATCGATAAAATCGAACCAGCGACTTTAGACTAACAGCTGTTTTCTAGTTGTTGAAAATTGGATACATTCAAAATTTTGTCTTTGTGACTCTAATGTTAATATTTTAATTTCGCAACCCTTACCGAAAGCCACAGTATCTGGAAGCAGAAGGATACAAAACTTTTTACTGATATACAGCAGGCATATCGTGTGTGGACTTTGTTGAATTATCTACAGTAATCGGATACAGATACTTAACAAACAGGAATTTCCGGATCAAAAATACAAAGAGTGGGGGTTTTACAGTTAGCTCTTAAATTAGTATCACTTTCACCTTACATCCGAATTCCACAGTGTCAACGCATAGATTTGACGTGTCAAATTATAAACTATGTTTAAAATAATACTGATCTAAGCATCGACGGGCCTAGTTCTAGGTAAATTTAAATTATTCACGGACTGATAAAACTTCATAATAGTTTACATCGCTCTCGGTTTGGAGGCTTATTTATTTCCTTCAACATCTGATAGCTGTCAGCCGTTTATGAAATATGCATGTGTGACGGTTTGGTGTACATCACAACTAAAGTTTTTCCGATTAACTTATGCATGGCTTTGGGAGTGTTCACTTTATCATTCTGTTGGGTGATTGATCTTTTTTATTTTCGATATAAATACAAAACATCGAAAATCAGGTCAACTGTATGTAAACCATCTGTCAAAAGATTAAGAACTAAGACTCCCTGTATTACGCAGACAGTCTTATTTCAAAACCTAGCAAGCACCTCTAGTTTTTTTCTGTTTTAATTATATGCACATTGTATAATTTATTAACACTGCTCTTCGGTGAAGGAAACCATCGTGAGGACACCAACATGCCCGAGAATTCTTAAAAAATATTTTCGAAAGGCATATGAAGTCATCCAATCCGCGTTGTGCGTATTCTGTGAGAGTAGACCCGTGCCCAGCGTACATTAATATGATATCAATGACATGCTCCTACAGTTACACTTAAACTAAACTGCAAACCAAAGTCATTGTGGACAAGAAAAATACCAGTGAAACAGTGTTTGTTCAATTTTCCCCTGCGTTGAATAACTCTACGTCATTTCATATGTGGAGTCTACAAATCCGCACTGGCCAACAGCTTGGTAAACTATGGCCTACATCTTTTCGTCTGTGAGAGGAGACCTATGCCCAGCAGTGGGACAGAAATGGTGATAAATGGATAAATTGTTGCATTACGTGTTCGTACTAGATACGAAGGTTTTCAGGTGTAGGTTTCTAACGTCATCTTAAAGGTACCTTAATATCAACTCACAAAGAAAATATACCTCTTTAATAAAATATAAATATAAGGTCGATAAGGTCTACTATACTATAACAGGGACCGAGTCATTAACCGAGCCATCGCAACACAATCGATGTTTTACTACAAAACTTACCTCGTTAGACACTCGCAATAGAAAAATCCAGCCAAGTACAAGCAACGACTTGCTCATAGATAGACAAGACTTATTGTGTGTTTTTTGGCTTTTTAATAACAAATTAAAGTTTCGATTTGACGTTTACAAATAGATTGCTAGAATTGCACGGTCGTAGCATATTAACTGATATAAATAAATAAACTAGTCATAATAGGATTCTCTGTGTCATGGGTGCCATGGACACATACATAGACGAGAGCACAAGTACCCAGACTGGGAACAGAAATCTAAATTCAGCCCCGCTGCGCTCCCAGGACCTTCCGATTGGCGGAGCGACTTGTTGACCACTGTGCCACATGGCTCGCCAAGCCATATGTACGGTAGTACATATCTTTATTATGACGCGGCTGAAATTTTCTTGAAATGTTCACTTGCTTGTAAGGTATCTTACAAGAGATCAGCAAGTGCATTCCCTTATAGGTATTCAATTAGATGGAAGGTAGATAGAATGATTTACTATCAGCACCTTTCAACGACATCTTCATAACACTTTAAACTATTCTTTTGTGTACCGGTAAAGCATCAATCTATAAGATATTATTCCGAAATTTGGTGTGTATGTTTGTTACACTTCCACTTTGTTACTACTGGGCTTTACTTAATGCTTCATATATTGTCACAGGTCACACATTACAAATAAAAATAACATGCACAGAGACATATGTACCTTGTTAGGCAATACAAAGTCTAAAAGGGTAGATGGTATTAAAATTAACAAATTCTTTTAGGTTACAATTAATTATAAAAACATACTCAAATTAATGCCTTTTCGAAAGAAAATATATAAGTAAATATAATTAGCAAAAATCAAAAAAATATACATATTATCAAATTTTAATATTAAATGAAAATTAATTAATGTCTAATATATTATAAAAATAAAATAATCTAAATAAAATGAATCTAAAGCGCTTCAAAATAATAACATTTAGGTATTTAACACGAAATGCAAGAATTTTTGTAACAAACTGTTTCAACAATCCAAAGCTTAATTTTACTCATTTAAAAGAATATCTAACAGAAAACCGGCGGTTGGGCAATTAATCCATCGATTGCACTCTAATAAGCTATCTCGTAAAGACGTCATTTCTACGCCTTCTAAACACAACACACGATGCGATTAGTCGCAAGTTCTCCAAGTGCAATCGTTCGGCAAGAAAACGTAGGACTTGTAACGAGTTGAGCTCGAAGTCAGTCGCAATTATTAATTAGTTCAACATTTCTTGCGAACAGCAGCTCGTTTCAACTGTATAATTAGATTGGAACCCATGTTCGGCAAGGTGCCGTACATGGGTCCGTCTTTCGAGTTTCTAAAGCTCATACACACGGATACTTGTATAATGTTCTAACTATCCGGCCATTATCATGCTCTGTAAAGTTAAATATTGCTTCAAACTCATATCCCACAGTAGAATTCCCTGTATCGTAGGTGCCATAAACACATACATTGATAAGAACACAAACATCTAGGTCGAAAAGAAAAATATAAACTCAGCATTCTCTGTCACAACGAGATTCGAATAGAGTATTGACCGGCTAGAGGCTTGCTGATCATTGTGTCATAGAGGTTATCAAATGCTTTGTGACGCCATAATTATAACCTATAAACACTGTCAAAAGTTTTTTTCCGCCGGTTCTGAGGGAAAAAATAAACAAACATGTATCCTTATACAAGATTTCGACGTTCATCACGTGTGTTGAGTATAGCTTATGATGAAATCATTGTAATCGATATTGTTGAATCTATTGAAGAAAGATTCGTGGAAAGATAATTAAAAGGATTGCAATCAGACTAGTTAGAAAGTCGCTCCTCAAATGCAGATATTGCGCTTACTAAAGTTGTCTAAAGAAACACATAGTGCGGTCTACGCCGCGTAGCGTGACCTACGCCGAGTAGCATGGTCTACGCCGCGTAGAGCCATCTACCTTCGTAACCAGTTAAGAAATAAGAATATTCATATGGATTTTAAATAATGCGCGACTCTACGGGTCTAATAATAGGATCACAGTTATTTTCCTTATTTTAAATAATATACTTTAGGGACAGATAACCATTTTTGTAATTGTCAGCACAAACGACTGGCCACGTCAGTCGTCCCCTCTCGCTATGACGAACGAGCTAGAGACTTCTAATTATTACTATATTTTATATATAGTAAATTGTGTAGCAGCATAAACAACGCAGCGATGCGAAATTCCATTGAGTAATTATTTGGTCAATATCGTTTGGCAACAATGGGGCTATTTGGGGCACTTTGTTCCGCACAACAAAATGATTATGATAATGGTGCATTCGTTCCACTACCGTGATTCGATACCGCTTCATGCAAATCCATCGAGTTGCATCATGCTATATCGAATATGGAAGTATCGATTGCAAAAAGACCGCCTATGAGAGGTTAAGTTATTAAATTATTATAACATTATAATATCATGATGAAAAGCTGTACCATATAAAAGGTTTTGAATATATCACAAGCCTATTTTTAAAAATTTAGATCAGCGTCCTCCTTATATTGTATTACTGGGTTGGCCTTGAGAAATGTAATACACACATACACATTCATCCTTTGATAGAACCACAGTCCCTTTTTGTGTTTGGAAATAAATGTTTATTATTTAAAAGAATCTATATGCAACGTGATGATATAATTTCATTTAAAAAGAAATATAATTTTAATCGTTTCGTGAGGCAAGTTTTGCGTAACTGTAAAAGCCAATACTTTTAAACTTTGGGATCTAAAGTGAGTAACAATTCCAGATGTCAGAATTTATTTAGTTCCTGGAAGATTTCAAGAGCAATTAAATGGCGTTTTTTGGAAATTTGGATAATATTTGAAAGGCCGTGATTTCTTGGATATTAATTGAAAGATTTCACTATATTGAATGTTTTCATTTTCAAAGGTCAAGTGCTTGAAATTAAAGATGATATTTCAGTTCTCATATCTTCCAATCGATTACCGTATAATCTTTAGTAGATCGTCGGGCTTAGATTTAGATATCCCCATATAGATTAATCAGAGTCTCTGAAACACACGCAAAATCTAAATTTTAGATATGAGATATAACATTCAAATAAAATTCTCGCTTACATAGATGCGGGTTTGAGGAAAATTTTTGCTAGCTCCATAATACGCTCAACTTTTACCAAACTCCTCTCAACTTTACAACTCCCAGAGCTAAGTAGATCTTTGTGTAATAAAGCCTCCTAACCGACATTCGAACGTGACTGATCTTCAATACAGTTTCATTCGCAGTTTGTGAAAACTTTCGTAGTTCACCTTTGAGATGTCGCCGACGAAAACAAGCTTTGCAGTCTTTGGGTCACTTCCGGAATGTGTTGTTTCTAAAGACATCAACCACGGTCTTGTTACTATATTACGTGCCATAAAATGATTTAATCTAATTGAAACATATGATAGTATTCTTTTTAATATTGTAATGTTAATGGGTGAATTTATGATGGTCGTTAATTAGCAATGAAAAAGTGACCTTCGACCAGACATTTCAGGCCACGATTAGAGCCGGTGCACACGGCGCGTTGCGTCGACGTAGCGCTGTCGCTGCGTCGTTTTACGTACTAATAATCATAGTGTACACACGATGCGCTGCGTC
>DWQB01000021.1:0-11825 GCA_018252435.1 Gindanes brontinus
ACAAAAAAGTAGTGCTTAATGTGTTTCAAATATGGCCTCTAATAACGTGTGAAAGTTGTTGTTCGACGGGGGAGATTTAAAGAAAAAAGAAAGAAAGTACCAACATTATTCAAGAACCCTTAAAACAACATACAAGAATAGAAAAAAAGCTTTATTAAAACAAATAATAAACAAAAAATCGAAACTTCTCGACAAATAAAATAAGCAAAGAATCAAAACTTCTCTAAAAGGACAGCACTCAAACTTGTTGCAGTTTGACTTAGTGTTGCCCAAAGTCGGTCTTGGTCTTGCAGTCTTGGTCTTGTTCTACGAACTTGTTCCACGAAACAATACGGCATAATTTTTACCAAGACTGACCGTGCAAGATTTCAGCAAGAACAAGACTAAGTCTGCAAGACACTTGCGTCTTGCAGTTAGGACTGAGTGTCGTTTCAGGTAGTATAGGAAATCGGGTATACGCTTAGGAACTCTATGAAACGCAAAAACATAACAAAATTTCGTTGACCCTGCAGGTCATCCTGACAAATTACCACTATCTACACTCAAAACGCGCCAAAGTAAGTTCAGAGGTGCATCGTTAGGCTCCCGAAGCTTAACACGTCGTCGTTGATGCTTTCTGGATTTTTTTAAAAAGCCATAACTTTTAAATGCTTTGTTTGATTTTGATGTTTGACTCGGCAATTGATGCTATTTTTTGAGTACCTAAAATAAATGTTATCCTTAGTGCAAAATCGATTAGCCAAAAAATCTCTAAGCTATTCTAAAAAAACACTTTTTCCAAATTTTTCGTCGATGATATCTCAAGAACGAATCAACCGATTTTGATTGCTTAAACGGCATTCGTCGTAATTTTTTGAGGTTAAGAACAATTAGGTTGTGTAATTGATCGGTTTAACAGAAAAAAATTGTTCTCGAAAACCATCATTTTATTTTTTCAGTTTGTCTGAACTTCTTAAAATCTGTTGAATCGATTCAGTTAAAATTTTCAGGAATTCTAACTTGAGTAGAATCCGTTCGAATGCCGCAAGCTTCGTTTCGATGGGTCAAGTCGTTGAAAACTTGCAAGAGGTTTACATACACACAAATACATCCACAAATACAGACACAGACGGTGTCGGTATATTAGCTTCTATCGTACTGTCCTAGTTAGTAAATACCTTTCTTACTTAGATAAATAATATAATAAATGTAAGTACCTAGATAATACGTAGTTAGTAAGCAAGTAACGTAACCTAGGCAAATTTAATTTAATTATGATAGATTAATGCCATCATTTACATATTTATATTAATTTCATTGTTACGTAGGCACACTATACCTATCTGGCAACGCATCTGTTTCATTAATCTTCTGAACAATTATTATTATTTTTTATTTTTAACAAAGGATGATGAACTTTCCTTCAAAAAAAAAAAATCAAAAATACTTTATTCAATTCAAACAGTATTACAATATACACATCGCAAGGGCCCCCATACTGGGTTGATAAACCTGTGTTACAGGGTACCCCGCTCATCCACCAAGGCAAACACTAGGATACATTGTTTGAAGGATATTTTTAAATTTTGGTCAATAAATTAAAAGGAAATCCCATCCCAAGCCCGCAAGGCATTGGCGACTCCTCTTGTGTTGCTCATGCCCATAGGCGACGGTGATCACTTACCATCAGATGGAACGTCAAATTAAAAAAAATACTATGAGTTCGGGTCTTAAAATAATTACTGCAATTTAAGTTTATCTACACTTTAATATTATAAAGCTGAAGAGTTTGTTTGTTTAAACGCGGTAATCTCAGAAACTACTGTTTCGAATTGAAAAATTATTTTAGTGTTGGATAGTCCATTTATCGAGGAAGGGGCTATAAAACATTATGGTACGACCAATTGTAGCGGAGGAGCAATGATAAATGTTGTGAAATCGGGAAATTTCTTTTACTTTTAAGACCTTGCGTTGCGTATATGCGAATTCCCACACGAGCGAATTCCCTCTAAGAAATACTAAATGGGTACTCCTATGATAGTAGATAATATTTTAAAATAAAGTCCACGCAGAAGTCGCGGGCAATAGCTAGTTACAAATAAACTGAAATGCCAGAGTAAGATGTCTTTAATAATACTTAAATTCCAGAAAGGATCTTAATGTTAGCAGAATATCGAATGGTAATAATTCACATGGGAGCAACTTGACTTGTAAATGGAAGATTCGAGGTTGACCTCGGGCAATTAGTTTAGTCAGGCTTGCGTACCAAAAATTGGCGGGCAAATGTTTTCCCGATCAGTGCCAACTTAGTGACTATTAGACTTTACTTTATTAAGCTTTATAATTAAATATAAAGAAATTATGTATTTTCAGTGCAATTGGGCTGTGGAGTATGCTAAAGAAATAGCCAAACATATGCTTAAAAACAGCTCCTTTTAGCGGAGTCGGAAAAACCGAAAATAAGTTTCATAATTACGAATTTATGACAATCCTTCGAAACTCAACTTTGAGAGGAAATTTGGTGAGGTCATATTTCCTGTCCGTTTGGGTTGTAAATGAAACAGGCATACATATGCTCAAAAGACACAACTACCTTGTGGCGCATTCGGGAAAGCAAAAAAGTTTCATAATTCCCCATTTATGACGAATCTTCAAAAACAACTTAAAATCAGAAAAAGGTGAAGAAATATTTCCTGAAGACACGTATGCCAGTAAAATATTTAATTACACGCGGTAGTAGGGAACTAAATTGCAGTCGTAAAAAATAATTTCGTTGCGAGCAGATCAAAGGCGTCGCGTGTAAGCTATAAAAATAAGCGCGAACGTTTGAGGAAGGCGTAAATTATGTAGGAGGTAACACGAGCACTCGGCCACTGAAGCTTTCTTTACGCGCGCCCTTGATGTACAAAAAGAACGGTAAGTCTCCTAGTGCCATTTCTTAGGTAAATACGCTTAACTGAAAATTCCCCTTAAATCATAATTTAGCTCAGTTTTATATAACATCATATTTAGGTTTTTTAAAAGACTTACATTTTACCGTTGTCGTATATAATATTCTGATTTTAAGGTAATAAATAAAATGAATGAGTAAAATTAAGGATTTCTTAAAATTGCATTAATTTATGAAATGATTCAGATCTCAATAAGACCTTGTTTTTTTAAGGCAAGAAAAGGCAATAGCGTGGTTTTCTTTTTTGTTGAATCATTATTTACTATTTATGTAGTTTTTTTAACTTCCCGCGAATATAGGGAAGTTATTAATGTCACTCTGATTTTCGAAAAAAATTGTCAGATCTTCGTCAGATATTCCCGTTTTGAGGTCTTAGGAAGGCGTTCCGACTATTTTTACGATTATATCAGTATATATATGTGTGTGTGTGTGTGTGTGTGTGTGTGTGTGTGTATCATTACCTATGAACGCCTGAACGTCGATTTAAGGCATTCGAAAGGGTTTCGCTAAACTTAGATTTCCTGAAAATTTTATCCGATTCGGCCTGACCGATATTGAAAAAATTCCAAATAAACGAAAAGTACGTTCTTCTTTTTGCAATATTCCTTTAATATTTTTAATTGAAAATGAAAAATATTAAAAGCATGAAATGTAAATATGAAAAACATTCTTTTAATATTTTTTATTAAAAATAAAAATATAATAAATATAATGTTATTCATAATATCTTTGGACGTATTTAACCAATCTCATCATACGCTTACACTTAATTACACTCACGATATTTTAATAGCTAAAAATATTCCACTAATGCCGGAACGGTATCAAATTGATGGATTTTGATCCCGTTTCATTGGAGAGATACCCGTAACCTCAGTGGGTCTCAGAGAAAAGCAAAAACATACACTCATTTACCTACGGATCTTATTTTGCTAGTCCTTGACTCATTTACTCACGGATGACTCTTTGTACCAGCTTCCTTTATTTACTGTCCTATAGACGGAAATGAAAATGGATTGTCCGGCTATTTCTATGATATATACTTATCTCGTGCTACAATAAATACAAAATTAGGCGCTAGAGCTCTCCAGAAAATTTACAAAAAAGATAAATGTATACAAAGATGTGACTAGGTCACAAACTATCTTAGTCATCTAGCAGGAAATCGGTCATGTTCATTTCCGATTTCCTGCTAGATATATTGTTGATTTGTTAAGTTTCTGTACAAATGATTAAATTATGATTCTCTTCAAGAATTGTCTGCACTGGTCTGCCTGAAGAAGTAGGTAATCGAAGAAGTATGTTATCATAAGTGGAAAACACATTCCGGAGAACTTACCTTATTATTTTTTAACTGACTTCCCGTGCCTATATATATACGTGTACTTAAAAGGTGTATACCTTATATTATACTATATATACGTGACAATGTGATAATATTTTTATGTTTCTTTTCAGTTCTAAATTACTTTAAAAAACATTTTTTGAACAGAAATGTAGTTTGATGTTTGTCTAATTTACTTATATTCATATTAGTCGGAGACGTTTCCATAAAATTTAACATCAGTCCAAGCCACATGTACTCTGTGCGCCCAAGATGGTATTTAATGACGATTCTCAAGAGCAAGTTAGGGTTATGGCTATAATTCAGTTTTATGAAACCCCTTTCAGGTAACAAAGTGTATACTCCCAAAGTTCTCACATAACTTACATTATCAAGTCAGTGACATAATTCTGACACAATTGGTACTTTCGAAATATTATATTACCTGAAAAGTCCCATGGTTGTTATTCTTTTGTTCATTGTTTTCGTTCTATAAAAACACAATTGAGAGTGTTTTAATCGCAATTACATTAAGCAATCTAACAATTGTACTGACTATCGCTACGTGTCTTAGAATAAATTGTACGAAATCAATTTGATTGAATGTTTTAGTTTTTTATCAATTTGATTAAAGTTGATTTACCTACTCATTTTTCTGATCGTTTATACTCCAATTTTTGCTTCTGTTTTAATTTGTTATTCAATTAGTTTCTCGTAACGTTGTTTCAATAATCCTCGTTTCTTGAACAGATCTAGATCTCATTTTTCAATATTTTTATAACGATTCTCTTTCTTTTTACTTATAATAATTTTGCATAACGCAAATTTGCTTGAAACGTTAAGTTATATTAAATATATTATAATTTGCATTAAGTTTACTGCGAGTGGGCTTCAAACCCGAAAGAAGAGGAGACTGATATTTTTGCTTATTACGTCTTAGCGTGACGTAGGTATGTATTAGCGTCACATATTAGAGAACGTAGATGAGGTTTTATGATGTGAATTACATTCACATCATAAAACCTCATCGAGAAAATTATTCGAGAAAATAACACTTTAATGAAAAACTAAATGCTAATGAAACAGCCAATGTTTATTTTCGTATGATATATAAATGAGACACTGAGGATCTCGTACCAATAGAACGCATTCACGTGATTCGCACGAACTGATCGTATGGACTAGCGATCAAGCATATTGAGAGTCTCCATTCGCGTTCCATTTAGACGGTGCCTTAAGCCTGCTCCACACTACTCTAGAAGTTGCCCGAAGCCCAAATTTTGAAGTAGGAGGTGGCTACGCAGTTATGCAACTTCAGGAAATGCTTATGATAGTTCACCGGGACGCTTCGTACCCTTTGACTTGGGCGCAAAAACCCACAACGCTCGGATGTCGCCCGAGACGAGTCCGCTGCACGAAGCGTAGCGAAGTGTTCGTCTACACTCTAGCATTTGCTTCTCATAATACTTTCCGAGTAGTGTAGAGCAGGCTTTAAGGCAGCAATTTTTTCGGATTAATTTATTGAATCAAACGTCACTTTGCGGAAATGTTACCAAATAGCGTTAAAACTACATCGCAACAATCCGCGACTAACGAGTACAATGATACAGTCTTCATGTAGTGCACGCCCACTCTCCCTGAAATCCATGCACGATGCGTGTTCTTACGTCAGGTATATCAGAATTCTGACTAGCTTAAGCAAAAATACATCTAAATAGAAATAGCTGCGCCATTATATACAGCGGAGAATGGCATTAAAACACTTGAGCAGTATTTTACATGTCCAGCTTACTTTAAATTTGTAGGATTTTATCATGACATTTATTTCATAAAGATCAAATTTTTCACGACAGGCTCAGAGCTAGCAAACTAATCTCTTGATGTGATTGCATCACTGCGCTGCAGTAGATCACTCCAGATACGCTTCTTATTTATAATGTAAAAGTATAAGTGTGCATTCAATCTTAACATATTAGATAGTCTCTCAAGAGTAAACTAAATAATATTTTATTGTAAACAGTAGGTACACAAATTGTGTAAAAAGTATAAGAAAAGTGCTTAAAAAGCATATAAATAAGTAACTTCACACTTTATTATCTGTTAGCAAATCAAAAAACATTATATATTTATAGTGAAAATGATCTGTTCTGTAATGAATCCCTCCAGAGTACCTATTCGATCCAAGATAAATCTCATAATACCTATCTATATTTCAAACCTTTAACTAAAAAAAACATTAATGACGACGTAAGGACCGAAACGTATAATAAAATTATAAACAAAAGAACAAAATAATAAAAAAATACAAATTATAAACTGCTATACAAAGACAACAAAACTGGATTAAGAAGGCACAGGATCGGACAGATTGGCATCGATTAGAGGAGGTCTACGTCCAGCAGTGGACTACTAAAGACGGATGGATGGATGGATACAGACTACAGATACAAAAAACATTGTCAAATAATATATGAAACCTGTTTTCTGACATAGACACATTTGCTCCCATTAAATTTAATCATTGTCTTTATTTGTATGACACATTCGGTAACGTTGAGGATTCACATACATTAAGATTAATATGTCTACTTATATCATAAGCTTAATATCTCACACCCTCAGTTTGAATTGATATTCTAGAATTCAGGACACATAATATATGTAAATGAATCGTTTGCAGCATTGCACTCATTACAGATTAGTCTAATGTGATCTACATTTTGATGATAAAACGAGAAGTGGTAGCCTAGTGCTTAGAGGCTCGGCAGTTCCGGGTTCAAACCTAGCACACATTTCTTATCTCTCTTATAATATTAACATTTGTAAAAGTATAAAAACCACCGGCTATACAGCATCCGCTTATATTATTTGTACCTCATGCTTTGAGATCTATCAAATGAGCCCACACACGATAGCTGAGTTGTAATTGTTGAGGAGTTTGATATCCTATTGATTCCAGGACACAGCAGCATCAGGACCTGGTTAACGTATTAATGTATTAACAAAAAAGTTACATAATACTATATTTTGAATCGATCTAATTTACCACAACCAGAAAAGAGCTAATGGTCTACAATCGGCTGGACCGGTTATATCCAAAGAGCATTCACGACCAAAATACTTCTCGTGTAGATCGAAAAGGATTCATATGTTTGTCTACGTTGCCACGGACAGACAGACACGTCAAATTTATATCGCGCCTCTTTTTTCCGGGGATTAAAAATTGTAATTTCCTCAGTGAAGAAGAACGTTCTAAAGAAACCCACCAAATAATAATATTTTCTTTTTAAACGTGTAGCTAGCCCATCGGTAGACTATGGCCTGTCTCTGAAAGCAAAGCCGTGCCCAACCGTGGGAGAGAAATGGATCGCCGATTAAAACTGTTCAAATAATGTCACCTAAAACTGTCTATTGTTACAATTATTTACGCATTCCACGGTAACTGTCCCTGACGTTATAATTTACTTTCGTCACAAAGCAAGTCATAACTCAGCGGTTATTAGACAACCGACGCTTCCATCGCACAATAATCCGACGCCAAATATATATTTGTATATTTTTTTAAATTTCGGTGTCTTAGTTTGGTGGTTAAACATTTCCGATTTTTTTCTAAGTTCAAATTAAGAATTCTCTATTCATTTTGTAAAATTTTATAGATTACTTTTCTTTCTGAAAACAAAGTTTCCTATTTTTATAACGAAAATTTCCTTGTAATCAAGAGAGCAAAATCTACTCTTTATTAACGGTAAAAATACGAACAATTTAAGTACAATTTAAAAGAAATCCCACAATTATTCAAATAAAATAAATATTTTCATTGGAATCTTTAAACATTCCATTATTTCAGTAATTTACGCATTCCATCGTAGCTATCCCTGACGTTATGATAATTTACATACGCCTCAGAATAAGTCATAATTCAGCGGTTATTAGTCAACTGACTCTTCCCTCTGTCTTATACTATATATAACACTGTTAGTCACGTCCACGGTACAGTGAGATGGAGTCAAATATGTAACTGTGAAATAATATTGAAGTGTGTGTAACAAAATCATTCACATCACTTCAGATGCCTTCGAAAACTTTTTTAAGAATTCTTAGACGTGCAGGTTTCCTCACGATGTTTTCATTACAGAAGAGAGGTGATCATTAATTTATTTATATTTATTAATACGCACATAACTTTAATAAAAAAACAGACGTGCGTGCAGTAGTGACCTCGAACCTGCGGCGTAGTACCTACGGTAAGTCAAAGTTCTGAACTGAGCCACTCGGCTGTCACTGCTGTTTCACAGATAAGATTGTTTCTTATCTGTTACCTAGGTTTTTCTTAAAGTCTAAAACTGACAGAGACAAAATATTTATTAATTGCAGAAATATGTATTTAAGTACAAAATTAATAAAATGTTAAAACAAATAGGAGATACACATCTACTTATACCATATTCATAATTTGAGATTGAACTAAAAACTGCTATAGTTTTTTTTATATTATTTATGAATCAAACTGAATCAAAAGAGCAAAAACTAGGGTAAAATATTATGTTATCCGTGTAAAGGCGTTAACCAGTAAAGTCAAATATTACGTTTGTATATAAGTTCATTTTTTTGTATAAGTTTATTTGTAAGTTCGGTAATTGTTCAGATTAAAAAAACTTTTTACCTGTCTTATGCAATAATATTGTTTGAGCGTGATTAAACTACCACTGTGTGAGAAGTGAGTGGAATTTTATGTTCTATGTATAATTTTATGACAGGTAATCATGGGTCAAAAAACTATAAATATGGATATCATTATGTTCATTTGATATCCACATTTATAATTAAATTAAAATTATACTAAAAAAGCCAGTGGAAAAAACTCTCGGCATTTTTCAATATGTTATAAGGAATTTATGCAGTATGACAATGGCCGATTAGTGAGGACATGAGACAGCTAATCGTGTGTCAATATCACCCCACATAAATGGAAAAGTGGTAGGTGGTGGTGGGAGGTGCTTAGTGGGGTAGAATGTAAACATTATTACTATGTATCACGTTCTTTTTCCACACAGTAATGTCAAATATATAACCTGGATAACAGTGATCGTATCTTCAATGGAATAACAAATGTTATTCTGCGTACAAAACGACTGTTCTCAAATAACAAAGGAATCCGATAACAAATCAGAAGTAAAGGGTTGCGTTTTCTTTGATGTAAGGAATAACAGCCCGCCCTTTATAAAATGACACAATTGTAAGTAGATATAAGCTAACCTTGTTTTGTTATTTCTGAAAATATTGTACCTTAAAATACCCCCATTCGACAGTGTCTTGTACTATTTCTGGAGCGCACATAAGTCCATAGTCTCCATGGCCATAGCAATGTACAACCTTTAAACCATTTATTATTTCTGGTTCAATATGCACTTAATCTCTGTGCGGTGTTAAACCCACCTTATGTTCAACAATTTCAGCATTTTTTAGCGCTGGTAACAATTCGCAACATCGTTCGAAAATGTGTCGTATTTGAACTTTGAGATTATAACGCTAGTATTATCTAACGTAGCAACGCCATCAAAACCCGGAATGATATAAATATCATAATCTCCATAGAACCATAGAGCGCTCCTTGGATGGCGCTTTGGCCTTTATAACCCGACCTCGTATTGGCACTAAACCGTGGTCGTGGCACAAATATTTCGCTCCCAAACCGGTGCAATTAAATACTAAATCAAATTTATCTGTGACTGACGCGAAGCTATCGACTTTTATCTGTATAATTTTACCGCCATTTCGAAGAAAAATCCTTTCAGCCCGAAAGATATCTTCAGGTCTTTCGCATCCAATTTTCAGCTATATACTTATAGTACTCACAGGGTGCAATCAGAAGGAACGACTCAATATTCACTTAGCGAAATGACCGCTCTTGCGTCACACGTCCAATCTACTGCGAGAGTTCAATCAAATGTAAATGATGTTTACTCTCTTTCGTGGAGATAATTCCGCTAGACTGAGTCGATTATCCCTAAGTGTACCTATCGACGATCATAGTTTAGTGTGGACAATATTATATTGAGTAAGCTAAACTTTGCTCATGAATCCACTAAATTTTCTTTTCCTAAATATGTCTCATATTCACAACACTAACTCGACACGTTCACCTGAACTTGCTTTCCATCTACAATATTTCCTTGGTTAAAATATCCTGCAATGTATTCATGAAACATCATTTTTCATACATAAAACGATTTACATGTTTTATCTACGCAGTACTCCGGTACTTCACAAATATTGACCCGGCATTACCCATGCAAACTTACACAGGCTATGCATATAGGCACGTCATATTTTCATACCTCTTCCGTACAATCCTCATCAAAACAGTAGACAAATATCACACAGCGTTTTATGGGTGCAACGCTTGTTATTTGTAGCGATTCTAGCGGTATTTTAACAGTGATTAAAGATCTTTTTAAGGTTCCGTCCTTGAAAAGGAATAGAGGAACCCTTATAGAATAGCTTTGTTATCCGCCTGTCTATCTGCCCATCTGTCTGTGAAGGTACTTTTTCTCAGGAACGGGTGGCCATATCAAAATGAAATTTATATTTACGCTTTCATTGTCTAATATTTGAAGTCATTTTTAACAATTTGAATTAGTATTTTCATGTTTTATCAGAATTCACATGCTTTCGATAATTTTCAGAAATGCTATTTTGTTACTATGTTTTCGTTTAGTATAATAAATGAAAGTAATGAAATCCAATCCAGAAACAACAATAATTATTCAATAACATTTTGTTAAAAAAATTACAAATGATGATTACACTGACGAGAAAAAATTTATGACTGTACATAAAACTCGTTTTATAAAATGTATTTCCGAATTGTTAAAAAAATTAATATTGTTTCTTCCAAATGCTCAAAGATCTAAATGAAAGCGCTTTTGTGCTGAATGTTGACGTGAAATGAACACGCGGGTTTGATGAAGGTAGGGAACAATCTCGGAGTGTAATGAAAAACCAGTACCCCATGCTTCTGGGTTAAGTAGGACGAAGCCGGGGATATATATGTATAAGAACGTAGGAGAATAATAATAGTTATTCTTGTATGTTCTTGTTGTTATATATCGGTATTTATCAATGTTAATTATTTCATAGTTTATCATTATATATTTGTGTACGCCTTACTTAACCAATTTTCCATCAGCGGGCTTACTGGAACATATTTCATTATGGAATAAGTAATGCCCTTGTGCAAATTATCATATGTAAACTTTCCTTTTTGTTATTGTGGCATGTCTGTACATAAATAAATTGAAAAAAAAGTTCATGTTTTGAAATTCCAACGTATTTTACTATTTGTCACTAGTTATGAAAGTTTGGTACAGCATGGCGCAAATGGAAACAATATACTTACATTTTAATACTCTATAGTAATTTTACATCTTCAGTTAAATTATTCTTAATCACTAGTGATCCGCGGTCGATGTTGTACCGGAATGTCCACCTGTGATCTTCGTATTACGTTACCAAGAATCGTCATAGGATATCTTACCTATCACAAGCCTGATACGCGCGCCATTATCTGCT
>DWQB01000022.1:0-11759 GCA_018252435.1 Gindanes brontinus
CGGTTGATCTGTTTAGGAGCTACGTTGCCACATAAATACACGTCAAACTTATAATATCCCTATTTTTGGTTGGTGGTAAAATATTGAGAACAAATATTGATTTAAGTAAATTAAATAATATAAATTCATAAATCGCTGCATAAATATAGATTCGAACAGTAAGTGTTTAATTTTCGACATTAGCGACCGCTTACCCTAGCTAGGCAGGATTTGCATTTTAATGCCGTTTCGGAGTTTCCGAAAAAAATTGTTAATCAATTCCAGACTTTTTTCGTTTGGCATAAATTGCAAATGGATATTAACAATTATTTCTTCATTAATCACATTTTAAAAATTCAGATTCACTACAGCCCTGTTGCTGAAGGTTATCCTCGATAATTTATCATATTATCAAGTCAGCGATTTTGATGAAACTTGAACTGTTCTCTAAGTTGGAATAACACTTATTCAAATCAAAAAGGGTCATGTCGATATGACATTTAGGTTCTGAGAAATTCGTGGAGAAACATACTCTTACGAAATTTTGTACATCTACTTAGGAGCCTAAATATATCATCATACTTAAATATGTCTAATTCCAACAATATCGTATATACAGGTCAAACAGATATTATTTTTTTGAAATCGATTTAAATATCGAGTTAGAAATTGTATAATTTTAGGTAACGAAAAAATAAACCTACATTGCAATGTCCATTAAAATTTAAAAATACTTAATTATGTGTACATTGAAACACTTCAGTATTATGGCTTATTTACAATTACAATTTATGTTGTTTTTCAAATAGACAAATTCATTAACGTTTATTTCTTTTCTCGTATTATTTATTCAAGCGATGTTTTATTCATAAACACTTAAACATAATAACTGCCTCTTATAAAACAGAGCTTAAAGGGCTCTTCAATACTCGATACGATCCCCTGTTTCGATAGGCAACAGTTTGAAGTACGTATTTTGTATTCAAGAGCATCAAAGGAATTTCTTGGTTTAATAAAGTAGTAGTTGTACCTACTACAATTAAAAATATCAGCAAGTATCAGTAATTCAACAAGTTATTTCAGCATGTCTTTGATACATGAAGATTTCGTGTATACAGTCATTCATCCTACAAAACAGCACTCCAGTTAAATTAGAGGTATCTTCTGATTAAATTCAGATGAATGCTAGTGTAGTGCATTCAGGACATGTTTGGAGTTGTATGTATACACTGTCTCACTAAATCCAGGACAAAATTTACGCAAAGTTTGGGCGAGAAAAGATCACAAGCTCTCGGGACAATAAATTCCCGGCTTACTCCGTCTGTTTCCTGGCGGATTGTTCGCGGTAATCCCTCAGTTTGGCTAATGGCTTACCTTGCAACAGTGGATCCGTGGTACAAATGGTTTGCACATGTTATACACTTGTTTTGTCTTTGTGGTTAAAAATTAGATTAAAATTTGAACCATTGCATAGTTGGGAGTTGACTGTAACTCAGGCACCAGTTTTGAGGACAGGTTTCTCTCCAAACGGCAGAGGGCTGGAGCATGCTACACTGTGACTGGAGCATGTGGAGATACGGGCTAATGGCCAATTGGTAATCACTGTTTTCAAGAAGGACCCCACAAAATAGAAATATCTTGCGGGTTCAGCTAGTTTTTTACTCTCAACTCATCTGTATGTATCAGTTTGTATATCCTAGCATCGTAGCTCCTAAACGAATCAGCGGATTTCTAACTATTTTGTTTAAGGTGGAAAACGAGAGTGTTTATTTTATTTATTTACTCTTTATTGCTTGACACAATAGGCGAACTTAATGCCTGATGGCATTATCTACCAGTCAGCCTTTGTAGCTGATCATTAGCTAAATTGCGGTAGGCGTTAACAAAACAAATAAATAAATCAGTAGGTATTTAAATAATATAAAATTAAATATAACATAAATAAACATAAACGTAGAGTAGACTTATCGAGTTAAAATTTGTGATCCTTTTTAGCTGTAAAAAAATCAAACTTATTAAGTTAACGCCATTCAAAGTTATGAATCATATAATGTTGCATATTTTGCGTTTTTACAAAAAAATCAATATCTATGTGTTACTTCCCGTTGACGAGCCATGAAATATGGCAAAACGCAGTTTCTTGCGGCAACTACTGAAAAAGTCTAAAAAGCGTTAATATGTACCTACATAGTTTAATGACTTAAAAAAGTGTATTTGCTATAACGATCACGGCTATTGCACCAACCGCAAATAACAAATTAGCGGTTGGTGCAATAGTCGTGTTTAGGGTTTAAATCGTAAAGTTAAGTTTGTAATTTAACCTCAAGATGTTTTTACAGAAGTTGTATTGTAGCGGACCCTCGATGTGCGAGTTCAACCTGCACTTGGCCGGTATTTTTTCCTTTCCGGATTGACTTTCAGGACAGTATAAAAAACTGAAGGAATCATCACCGACAAAACTCAAATATTATTTATCAAAATGTTGGGTTTAACAGAAAATATTGGAATTGTAAAAGATTCCAAAATATAGAAAACTAAAAATTCCCGGCTTAGCGGGTCTGTTTCGCGGCGGATTGTTCGACCCAATCCCCCAGTTTGGCTTAGAGCTTACATGGCATATAGAGCTTGGCAAACGGATTGCGTTCATGTTTTATGTTGTTCCTGTTGTCTCTGTAGTGTAGCTGGATTTTTGAAACATATGTAATTTAAAAAAGAAATTACATTTTATACAATCCAATTAATTTATTCCGGAAACTTCCTTATTTAAAAGTGAAAAACATTCATTCGATTTCTTAATTAGTATTTGTCTTAACCAAATGTGTATCGTTGGTATAATGAAGTGAAGTTTTTCTTTAAGAGACGAAAAATGAAGCTAACTTCGTCGCGGCAACGAAAAAAACAAACAAAAAACGCGTGCGTCTCGGAACCCCGCCGACGAAAGTTTATCACTTCTTTTCTTATCGTTTATCTTAAACTAATGTCAATTGAACTAATAGAAATTATTTAACGTGAAAAATGCTTATAAGATAAGCATTTTTCACGTTAATCGTCACTTTTCACATTTTACTTAAATTTATTGTACATTAATATGATAATTTATGGAAAGGTTATTTATCAATAAAATCTTTTATTGATTATAAAATTTATATTTTATTCTTAGTTACAATTCCTGAATATACCTATATACATTAGAATTTTGTGTACGTATATTATTAGAATCATTATTTAATCCTACAAAAGTAACGATTGGCTTATGGTCACTATAAGCAACGAAAGAAGAAGCGTCTGTCCGAAATACGGCTAGTGTGAAAGAGAAGGAGAGGAGAGAGGAGTGGGTTAGAGTGAGATAGGAGGAGCCTGCTTGCCGCTGCCGTATGCATGAGAGAAAAGAAAGCCAGAAAGACTGGCACCGTAACACGTCACGTAACGAAGCGGTTTACCCTCCAACAAGAAGTTATCACCTAAAACAATTAAATTTATTTATTTCATCATAAGGTACAATCGATACACTAGACAAACATCAAAATTTTGTTCACATATTTGGTTTACTTTTCACTCGGCATCGCTTTCAAGTAAGGGGAATGTAGACCGATAGGCCTACATAGGGATATAAAAGCAGGCGATAAAAAACTCTCGGCACTCTTGCAAATATAAGTACCTATCATAAGGCATTAGATGCAGTATGACAATGGCTGGATGGTGATCACATGAAGCAATAAAATGAATATTATATTAATAAAATTAGTTCTATCAGAAATATATGAAGAGACCCTTTACCCACGTCTTTTTCAGCATGGTATAAGAATAGTTAAAAGCTATTTTTGCACAATGTTTCCAAAATTTTTGCAATATTCAATATAAAACCTTTACGGGAAATATTCCCGTACGTTGTAGTGAAAGTCTGAGTGCTTAATCACTCGGCTGTCAATGTTCAATAGTTTCATTAAAAATAAAAAATAAATCATAGTTTGACCCATGCTCATGTCTAATGTAACGTTGCATCCTTTTATGCTGTAAAGAAATAGTTTGTGCATTTTGTCTTCAGTTTTAGCCTGTTTCTGCCATAGTGTAGGCACAATTGTAACACATTATATTTTTTACAGAACTCTATGTAAGATACCAAGATTATGAGGTAAGTTAAGTTTTGAGCTGAGAAAAGACCATTACAGCAGTGGGACAGAAATGGGTCATTGATGATGTAATAGACCCGTAGCCAGAAATGTATAGTTCAAAGAGTTGGTAATATTTTCGTGTTAGTTTAAATTTTGGCTCCGTTGGTTAAAGGATTGAGGGCGACACGTTGTTGTATAGTAAGCATTTAATTGTTGGTGTGATAGTTACTCAGGCTTACAGTAGCACGTACTCGTATAGCTTTAACTGTAGATTTATTCGTTTAATTGGTTCCCGCCAAGAGATGTATTGCGCAATGTTGCTTCACCTGTACTAACATTTGGTAGAGGAATTTCATTGTCTACGAGATCATAAAATTAAGTTTGCTATTGTCTTATTACTGATGCTGATCACTATTTGTCATAGTTAAAATATTTGTCATAGTTTGGCTAGTTGGTTTGGTAGACAAAGACACACACACAAAAATACACACACACACAATGTCATTGCAGTGCATTACATATTCACTTCTTATTGGTTTTTAGCCCAATTACTCTTATCCCCGATGTACCACCCACTAACTAGAATAGGCCGTCTGCTTTTCTCTAAGTTACATTAATATTTAAAAAATTGTTTATTGGTAAAGTCGGTTTATGGCAGATAATTTTAAGCGATAACGTCATGAGAAAACATTGATGAAAAATTGCATATTTTTTTTAATTGAACTGAACTATTATCACTGGATTATCTTTATTTCGTATAATACAAAGAACCACATGTCTTTTTACTTCACTTTCTAAACAGCTGATAAAACAACTCACGTGTAAGTCATGTGCTGCCACTGTGTCTCTTCTACTCGGACGCATCGGCCGATGGAGTGGAAGAGATATGCGTGACAATCCGAAGCTTATGCCAATTGTGCGTCTCTATCGCTTACTCCCCGCTCTCGCTTGCACGCTCGGCTCAGGCGGAACGTGACAATGAGTCATGCTTGTTCGAGTGTGCAGCCGACGTTCATCGATTTGTAAGACGTTATCACGTCAAAAAACGGCCACCGCACTATAGTCACAGAATCGTATCGATTGGATGTATTTTATGATGTAAGTAAAAGTAATTGTCATTGCATAAAGGTAGATATCAACGTTTGTCAACGTAAAGTACACACTGAAAATCAGTGGCCGTAAGTTCGTTCTGCGGATGGACTGAGTGTGTGCCATTTCGTTTTTTGACAACTATTGTTACTACTAGATTTAAATTTTTGTATTAGTTGTAAGATTGGTGTTTTTCTAATAAATTGTGTCTTTCTTTGTTTATATCTTTAATTTGTCTTTAAAAATCAGCGACCAGCATTATGTTTCTCTACCATCATAACCAAATTATTACCATCTCACCGTTTGGAACGGATATCCTATTAGGGTTGAGACGGTACTTAGTCACTCTGGCTAAATGAAGCCAAAGGAACTTAATCACTCTGGCTGAATGAAGCCAATTGAACGTGTATATTTATTTGCGATATTTTTAACTGACTTCAAAAGAAGGAGGTTCTCGATTCGGGTGTAATTTTATGTTTGTTCGTCATTCTTGAACCGACTTGAACGATTATACTTTCAAGTACGTTTGCTTCTAAAAATGTGAGCAGTAATAGCAGAGTGGTTGAGAACTCTGACTTACCGTACTACGCGGCGGGTCCCGAGTTTAAATACCGTATGACCCTCATATTTTCTGTTAAACTTATGTGCGTATTGTATTCCGGTTAAGGGAAACATCGTGAAGAAAGTTCTTTAAAAATTTTTTAAAAGGCATGGGAAGTCAATCCGCACTTGGTCAGCATGTTCTTAACCCTCTCATGTGGACAGTGGACAGAAATGGGTCGATGATGAAGGATCAGACATTAAGAGATGAAGTTTTATGTTTTCTATTCTAATTGTTAACCTATTTAATTGATTCTTTTTCTACGCGTCTTAGATATACATATGTGGATTTATGTATGTTTGTATAAATGTATATATTATGGAAGACCGTAATTTAAAGTCGGTTATTTTATTTTTTGAAATAAGACTTCCTTCACCCTATAACAAAAAGAAGGTGGAGCGTAACGGATCAGCTTCATTCGCTGCTTAGAACTTACATTTTAACTAATATAAGTTTACTAACAGACCTTTATCTCCACAGCTTCTCAAAATTACCGTAAGTTTCCTTATAACTATCATGTTAATCCACAATAATAACCAATATCCCTAAATGGTATAATGAAATAAGTTAATTTGTTTTATGGTTGTACTACATAGATAATGTAGCTTCTGGCTTTATTTTATCTCTATCCCAAGAGAATGCCCGTATTTTAGGGAAAACAGGAATTAGATTTATCAGATCGCGATCGTATATGGGATTACAATTGAAACGTGCAGAGCCCCGTCGTTGTTGTAACGCGTATTAGATTACAAAAGTTAAGCAGCGTAGGGCGCGATCGGTACCTGGATGGGTGACCGCTAGTCTTAAATTTCATGCGCCCTTCCGTGCTTCTTAAGCCATCGGTCCCGATGGTTATTGATAGATAACTGTCGTTAAACCTCGTCGGAGGCTAGCTCGATGATGATGATGGTGATGCTGATGACTGCTCCCGAAACACGTCCTGCTGATAAATTTGCATATTTAATCTAAATTAATTTAAATATTTTGCAATAAAATGTTAATTTTAGACTTCCAAGTTAAATTAATCATAAACTGTGATAATTGCAAACGAACGACATTCATATTTGAGTTAATCGGATTACGTGATTTCAAGCGTTTAAAATGTGGTTGTGGTTACCCTAATAAATGCGTTTACCTGATTTACCAATGAGTATTATTTTTGATCAAATTTTAAAATTTTGCATTGTTACATTGTATACAGGAGTCTGTATAAAGGTTTTTGAGTCAAGGACTGTATCGAAACGAAAACAATCTTAAATGTTAATTTCTTAAAAAATAAAGCGCTTCACGCTCATAGCCTGACACTATTCCTTTTACCATCCGGGTGATATGAAAAATAGATATAAGAGAAAACGAACACCCACACGGGAAACAGAAATCTAAATTCATCAGTTAAATGTCGCTGCACTTTTACTGCACGCTTAAATGTCGATAAACGTGCCCTCCGAAACACGAAAAAGCGAATGATATTTGCCACTAGTGGTCATCCATGCAGGTACCGACCGCGTCTTAACTCTTAAGTTTCGTAATCTCGTAGCTCGTGTAGCTCACATTAACCGCGGCGTGGCAGTGATAGCCGAGTGGTCAAGGACTTTCCGTATTACGCGACGGGTCCGAGTTCTGTAGGTACCGCACGCACTTTTAATTTTCTGTTAAAGTTATGTGCGTATAGTATAATTATCACTGCTCTTCGGCGAAGGAAAACATCGTGAGGAAATCTGCATGCCTGGAATTCCTAAAAAAAAAGTTTTCAAAGGCATGTGGAGTCTGCCAACTTGGCACTTGGCCAGCTTGGTGGACTATGGCCTAAAACCTGTCGTCTGTGAGAGGAGACCTGTGCCAAGCAGTGTGACAGAAATGGGTTGGTGATGAATCTGTAAGCACTATTTCTTACAAAAACATATTAACCAACTGCAAATAACATTCTTACAGACCCGCCGTTGGTGTAACTCGTAAGCGATTACGAAAGTTAAGTAGCGTAAGGCGCGGTCGGCACCTGGACACGTTAAGCTGCCGTTTTCCGTTGTTATCGATAGATAACTATCGGTGGTTTGAAAACGTCCCACACGGGTTGGCCAATATTCCGTATATCCGCCAATCCGCATTGTAGTAGAGTATGCTCCTGGTTTTCCCGTTGGGAAAGACCCGTGCCCAGCTGAAGGACATATCACTGTTGGGGACGGGCTACCAACTACAATCTAGCCCGACATTCTAACCAAATTGCTAGTCCTTTATACATTCATAACCATATGAAGGTCAGAGTATCAAATTCGAGATGACTTCAATTAACCTAGCTATAAAGTTCAATTCAGTCTGGCACTTACCTCATAAATATTCTAGCGAGCATACCATGTGATGTAACGCTGATTGCTCTAGTCTCGGATTTAACGGGACGTGTCGTGACTACATGTTGGTTATCATGTTCTACGTACAAAACGAGCTGTAAAATCATCAGCTTTGACAATTTCTATGTCCTACTGGTACGAAATTTGTATCAACTCAAACAACAGTTTTGTTGAAGTTTAAGTATCCCTGACTTTTCAGGATCAGACATTTCAGTGTAGTCCATACACCATACTTATGTTGCATATTTTTTTTATTATATCTTAAACCTAGCAAAAAGCAAACGGGCTATGTGATAGTAAGTGGTCACCGTCGCCTATGGATTCGAGCAACATCTAGGGAATGTTCGCCATTGTTTTGTCGGCTTGTAAGGAGAACCTTTAAACGCTTCCTTTAAAGAACCCCTTGTCATAGCGCTTTGGAAATGCCTCTGGAGGAAGATCGTTCCATATTTGTGGCAACAAGGAAAGATTAAATCGGACTGTGGACTGCTGCCACAAGTCAAGGTGATTTTGGTGGAACTTTGATCTTCGCCGGGTGGTACGGTGCAGAAAATGCGGCGTAGTCATAATACCAAATAGCTTCTCGGAGCACTCACCGTAGTAAAGCCGGTAAAATACACAAAGAGAGCCTACGTCCCGGCAAAAACCCAAGGATTCTAGTTTGCGTATTAATCTTGGGTCATTGTCGATTCGAGTTGCGCGTTTCTGGTCGGAGTCAAATGGATTGAGCTGGTATCTCAGTGCTCCAACCCAGACACTCCACGTAAGGTCTCACTTGAGTTTTGTATGGCAAAAGGAGTTGCCCCGCCGTGAAGTACTGCCTCGTCCAGTCGAGGACACCGAATTTTCTAGAAGCCAGTTTTGCCTTACCTTCCAGATAAATCCGAAACAGCACATCGCTCATAACGTCAACTCCCAAGATCCCGATATTAGCACTAACGTTGAGTGCGGCGCATAAGTAAGGTAAAGTAGAAACAGAAACGTAAACTTAAACGTAAACGTGTCAGGGTCAGCGTATTGTATCACAAGCTAAATGAACGCTTACTTGTTAACACTTGTTAACATCTATTAACAGTAAACTGCTATTAATACTTGAGTGTACAAGATACAAGATGTCAGCTCTAATTAGTGTCGGGTACAGCTTATAAATATTCAACAAGAACATACATATACAATTATGTTTGTTGTTCCAGCATCCTAAACAACATTAATATTATAAATTGTGTTAGCTTCGATAATCGAAAAACTTTTCGTTGGATTAGGGTTCAAAATTTAACGAGGCCAATATTTTGTAAACTCCAAAAGATTTGTAAAAAAAAAGAAAATTGAAAAGAATTTTCCATTTATACTACTTTTATATTTTTAAAGTCACTGTTGAGCTGTGGTTTGAAACGTCAAAGCACTGCTATTTTTAATCGACTTCAAGTATGTTATTAAAAAAACAACTTAAAAGGACACACACACTCTCACAAAATTCCATTAATGTACAAATGTTATTATTCTTAAAATTATATTTTTACACCTACCTTATGAAATGAAGAGAGAGATTGTTATTATTTTAACAAGTTAAGACGAAGAACAAATTGCTTCATATTTTGTATCAAATAAGCACCTTTTATTCATCTGTAGCCACAAATATTCAAAAGGCACTCATGTATTCGATCATCAGGGATTCATTAGGGAATTAAGCCATGCTTAATATCCTTATCTTTTTTCAACAGCCCTTTTTAACTTGTCTCACCATAAGTGATGAAAGTTAAAAAAACATTTTTTTTTATTCAATCTGAAAACTTAGATATATGTATAAGTGCAATATGTCGAAAAATGCATATAAGCTAAACACCATTCAACAGGTTTTGGCATATTAAAACTATACGTAAGTTACCTACATCTAAATATCATTAGGGAGCCATATCAAACTATTGATTAGTTAAGTTTGATCTAAGTGTGTTTAGTGACGAGTTAAATAAATCGACTTCAAGGGAGTCATCCAGTTTGATTACATGAATCGGTGATCTTATTATAAGTGATTAATTTTCGTAAAAGTTTAAAAACCCGGAATTTGTTACCGATGCAAATTTATAGACTGATGCTAACCTTTCAAACCTTTCACCCTTTCAAAATGAACCCAAACACGATACCTCTGCTGAGTTGTGCATTGTTGAGATGTTAGGTACCCTGCTGATTTCAGATGGCACTGCAGCACCAAGTTAAGGTTGCCATATTAATTCGAAAACATTATAGTCACATAATACTAAATTATAAATCTATCTAATTTTCAACAACTGGACCGATTTCATTATATCAACGTATTGTAAAGAACATTCTCAATCAAAATATAATTCAAACAAAAAAAAACTAGATCTTAATCGGTTTCCCGTTAAGGAGCTGCGATGTACATCGCGATTCTCATTCATTGCGACAATCCCTTAAGTTTCGCCGTTCGTACATCGCAGAAGGGTAAACAAATGGCAATCTTGTAGGTGCCGCGTTTGATCAATACTGAACTGTTGACTTGCTACCAACTCCTCATACATATTTGTTACATAATATACATATGTTATTTACATATAACGGCCCGGTATAAAGCACACGTGAAAAGTGTAATACAAAAGAGCGAAGCGGTTAGTATATGAAAGATACGAGCAGTGATAACCGAGTGACTAAGAACTCTGACTTTCCGAAGGTAATACGCGGCAGGTCCGAGTTTGTTAACGCACGTACCTCTAATTTTCTAAGTTATGTGCGTATTGTTTAGTTATCAATGCTCTTCGGTAAAGGAAAACATCGTAAGGAAACCTGCATGCTTAAGAATTCTTAAAAAAATAGTTTCCGAGCATGTGAAGTCTGTCAATCCGCATTTGGCCAGGGTGGTGGACTATGGCTTTAACCTTCTCATCTGTGAGAGGAGACCCGTACCTAGCAGTGGGACAGTAATGCCTTGGTGATAATGATGATGAGGTAAAAAGGTATTTCGCCACAATAAAGCTTATTATATCTCCGACACAGTTACTATATCTCTGAAGCCAAGATATTTATTGACAACTAACCGCCAAATTCAACATTATATGTACATATTCTGCTCAGTATGATCGTATGCAATATAGGTATATGCGCCTTGTCTCCAACAAAAAGATACGACTACTTAATTAAATAAAGACATCTATAATAATTAGACAAATTTGTAACAACGAATACAAATAAAGGGCAACTTATCGTCGCTAAAAAATTTGTTTTTTTAATAATATACGAAAATAAATTTGAGTATAATTTTAAAAGTCTAAATTTCCTTGTATAGTAGGCGACTATTCATAAAACCCTATGGTAATAAAATAGATAGGCTTTGCTGTTTTAGATTTTATATACCAATTTAATTACACATATATAAATGCACAAAATTAGAAAAATAAAGTATGCGTGCCAATACTTTGGATTTGATTGGATGGATTGGATTAACACAGACGATAATTAAATCAATAAGTAATGAGAAAACAAACAAACAACAAATCACAGTTTTGCAAGGAAAAAATGTTGTCACGCAGGATCACTGCGGGCCATTATGACAACTTCCCGCTGTCTACACTCAAAACGCGCCAAAGTAAGCTAAGACGTACATTTCAATTGTACAACAAC
>DWQB01000023.1:0-11587 GCA_018252435.1 Gindanes brontinus
ATTATTGTATTGTCATCCAAACTACACATATATGTAAAGTTTCAAATTAATCCGACCATTCAAAGTTGGACAAAATCGCGTCCAAAGTTTCCGTTACATACAGACATACAACCCAAGCTAATATAAAGCGTGTAAAAAGGGATCGAAACCTATAACGTACTAGGTACTAGTTGACCTAGAATCATTCAATGTGCTAAGAAGCAATGTGTAATACATTGCTGCGCTGATACAGAAAACATCTGAAATTATATTATCTGAAAGTATTTTCTGTTACAAACTTATTATTTACATTACGGACTAATTAATTAAAAGAATCAAACAGTAATCAAAGGCTTAACGAAGTTGTCAGTTTCATTGATGTTGCGATACAATATAAAATAGATTATTAAATTTTTACTCGTACGATTATTTATCAACATTTATCAGCCCCTTCAATAATTTAGATTCATAGTCTTGATACAAATAAACCTGATGGCATCTTGGAGACTCCAATGTAATTATTTCCTAATCGTGATATATTCTGATAATTTTCATATCAAGTTTTGCTAAAATTCTGACCCGTTTGACTCGCCTTTGCCATTCTCTATTTTATTCTGAAAGTGGAACACTTGAAGCATATAAAAAAATTCATGAAAATACCCAAAAAACTGGCCAAGTGCAAGTTGGACTCGCATACCGAGGGTTTCGTACTAATTGTAACATTTATCATTATTGCTATAACTAAAATACAACTTCAGAGAATTTACTAACTTAAGTTTGCGGTTCGATCCGTAGACACTATTGTGTTAATAAACTACATATTTACGGTTTTCTGCCAAACCGCACTTGGTCAGCGCGATGGACTATGGCCTAGACCCTTTCTGTGTGGACCAGTGCCCAGCAGTGGGACAGAAGTAGATCGGTGATGATGCTGTGAATTATAGTAAATTTTCTGCTTCGACGTTTGCCAATTTCATGATTCTAGGTCAACTGGAAATGATTCTGGGTCTTGAAAATATGCAACATAAACATTCATTCATTCATCTTGATGGTATTTACTTACAAGTTTTCATTTTTCACAGCCAATCGCGGATTCAAGTATTCGATGTAACTTTTATTTTGATATCTCTACCGGGTCCTGAGAAATAGAACCTTGATAGATAGACAGATGGACAACAAAAAGATCCTATAAAGCTATATAGAAGCTATAAAGAAATATTAAGCTTTTCAAGCGTGCAAGAAATGAACGTGTATAAGTACTTACTGTATCTTTTACAATCTGACATGGGTACAACTTTTGCAAAGTAAAACCTGAACATCTTACTGTCCAAGATAAGGCGATTGGGCTTAAGAGTTTTATCAGCAATCTTAACCAAAGTCGTTATAACAGTCGTAAAAATAAACTTATTTTGGGTTACGTATTGTTCGAAATTTATAAAAGATTTATTGCACATTGAGTCTTTATCGAACGTTCAACCAATTTTCTTAGGACAATTTGTCACTAATGGGATTATGTAATCTCATTGCATTCCAGTGATCTACAGTCCCTTTCATTTAAATTAATAATTTGGAATGGCTCCAGTTATGGTTGCTTCAGTCTATGCTTTGGATCAAAATGCAGTACTACAGGACCTTTATCAAGCATTTTTATGTAAGCCAGACGTTATTAAATAACTACCAAAGTAGGAAATACACTTAAAAAAAAGAAAACTCATAAATACTAGACTAAAATTAATCCTGAAAGTTCGTTTATTTAGAAATACGGTAAATGAAGCCCTCCGTTTTTAACTTATATAGTTTATACTATAAAAATATCCGAATAGTAATCCGCACGGTTGCATTTAAATTTAGTATTCTAAAATAATTTCTTTCGTTTTTAGTTTAATCAATAAAATTGATTACAATGTTACCATAGCAAACTACGTAAACCAATATATATGTATTAATTGGAATTCAGACCTTTATTGTTATAGTGTTTTTTATAATTATGCACCAAGTGCAAAGGTCAACAATAACTGCTAAAATAATAATCCAAGGGCTGACTAGAACAATTTATAAATTATTGTAGATGCATACGAATCTCATAGGTACGTTATATGCTTATGGAACATACTCATAAGTCATTAAAAGTGTCTCAGCACAACCTTTGTTTCAAACAGAAATGAACCAAACTCATCAGTTCTGTGAAACAAAGCAATAGGACTTCGTGATTAAAGTATGTGATCGATAATACAAAGAACGTGAATTTAAAGTCATTTTCAGAGCAACATTTTGTGAAACAAAACCTGGTTTCGAGCAGCTGTGGGCGGCAGTGATTGCTCACACCGATCGGGCGATTCATTGCGCCTGTTGTTTCACGTTTCGTTCGTCAGCGATCTAAAATTGAAAAAGCTTTGATTGGCTGCAGTCAGAACTAGAACAAATCGGTCCGTACTCTATTCTCCGCCGATTTCAAAGGCTTCCCGAAGCCACTGCTAAAATTGAACATTGGTCAGCTAAACGTACGTAACTGACTTGAATTCTATATTAAATGGAACAGAAACATGGAAAGAACTTTTATGTATCTAATAGTTTCATAAATATCACTTATAGAATTGATACTTCTTTACCACGTGCTACTTAGTCATAGTTTAATTCAGGTGCCAAGTAAACACAGTCATTAAATGAAACTTATTAACTGTTTTCCGAATTGATACAATTTATCGTAACTGGGGTCTCATATATGGAGGAACATGTGGAGGAAATAAATATGCACTTAGTTCTACCAGAATATAATGTGTGTGTGTGTGTGTGTTTGTATCTCTGAGTACGTGGCTTAGTCTCATTCTGATAAATTACAAATAAACCAAATTATTTTTAAATAGATAATTTTTACAGCCCATCGCTGTATCAATCCACATCCAATCGACAAATTCCATAATGTTAATCAGCTCTTAACTTTGACAAATTGCCTAAAATACTGAAAAACAAAATCAGTTGATGAAAAAATTTAACCGATCGATTTTGTTAGTGAGGACACTATTTTTAGAACTTAAAAAACGAATGCTGCAAACGGGATCAAAATAGATCAACTGATTTAAGAAATACAGTTTACGAAAAAATATCAAAAATGTTATATTTTGCTGTTTACAAGCGAAGAAAGTTAAATTACCTGCTAAAGTCAGTAGTTAGTAATAAGAGGCATAGTTGCATCTATGTCATTAAAAGATGACGCTGAAGGAATCGGAAAATGAAAAGTTATAATACAAATAAATAAAACTCCGCGTCGGTTAGACGACTGTGCTTGCAAATTAAAAATGTATATTTGCTTACACTTAATATTTGCTTTTCAAATACACCGTCATTAAAATATATTAAAAATAGAATTTTAAGATTATTAAAAATAAGGAATCGGAGTCACGCTACGAGGGTTCCGTGCAAATTGTAGCATCTACGAGTAACATTATTGCTTTAACTAAAAGACGAACTACATTAAAGGACAAACATAACTTTGTTGTTAGTTCCCTAGGCACTGGTATTACATCAACCGCAAGTAATACGAGAATTTACTGTTACAAGTAAATTCGCTTGTTTTATACAAAACACATTTATGGGTTTCGGATGTTTCCTTTACATTTACTTTTCGGATTTTTCATGTGAAATCACAAATTAAGTAAAAATTTGCGACCATATCATTTGATCGCGTTGACTTACAAGTTTAGTTTTTTCACGGATGATAAACGTATTTATAATCGATTTAAGTAAATTCCTAAGAAAAGTAATCCTTGAAAGACAGGAAAATAAAGACGTAAAATAAAGTGATCCTATGAAGATTCTGTTTCCATGTTATTCTTAATAATTATGATAGGATTTGTGATTCTACGCATATTCGATGATATAAAAATTTATACGTTCCTATTGGTGACAAGTGAGGAAGAGTATTAATTCTTTGCCGGTTGCTATTGATGGATGGCAGTCGTTAAACCTCGTCGGAGACCCTATGGTGGTTCGACACGGATTGGCCACTAATCCGTATCTCCACCAATCCGCATTGGACCAGCGTGGTGGAGTATGGCCCAGGCCTCCTCCCGTTTTGAGGAGAGACCCGTGCCCCGTGGGGCATAAAAAGGGTTGAGGCCAATTAATTATGCGGATGTGTGTTTTCCGGACCTCCAAGCTAAACTTATAACGGACAAATTGGACCGTCTCATCAATAATTCTATCAGATTTATTTATTGTAAATTCGATCACGTCTCCTCCTCCTTTCGCACACTATTAAAATAATTACGGATTTAAGTTAAGGATACTTGTTACTCTCCATTCTATCTTAGGCCGGTGCCAGACATTTGCTCACAGAAATGTTCACTTCTTTCTCACTTCACTCTATTTTCCGCCTCACCTCACTGATCCTGTCAAGCTCCTTCCCTGTCCAAGATGTCGGAATATGGAACGAACTGATTACAGCACTTTTCTCTTGTGTTATATAATATAAGATATATATACTTATTAAATACACCGACTTCATTTATCGCAGAATAAAGTCGGTAATAGGTAATAGAGATTATATTTTACATTTCTATAAGCATATATTATTGCGTATAGGCGTTTTAATAAGAAGACAATAGAAATATGTAGAAATTAAATGATTTATTGAAAACGCAACGTGCACAGCATGAACGTCAAGATTACAAGCAAGGGAAGAAAATATACACAGTGATGCCAACTAGCAATTAGGGTTACCATCGTTAAATTTTCTATATTAATTTTTTTATTTATTTCAACATATATCTATATGCTTATATAGCATAATTTAATTTTAATTGGACCTTTTGATGTTGCCCTACTGCTGCAAGTTTGACCGGTATAAAATGCTTTTAGCATTAAGTCTGCCTTTTGTTAATTACTGCATGTATGATTCCATAATCTATAAATGTAGGGAAACAGCCCTTCCTGTAGGTCATTCACTCAGCTTGAGTGGATGCAAGTCAATAAATAAGCTATTCATGCAATGCCCAAAGTGAAGAATTGAATAAAGTAGCTAATTTAAGATCTTTAAATAATTTCCTTTCCTTTTAGATAAATACGATAATGATATCCTTATTTTGATCCTTCTCAATACTACTTAGAGCAGTGATAGCCGAATGGTTAGGAAATTTGACATTCCGTATTACGCGACGGCTCCGAGTTCGTGTCCCGCACGCATCTTTCATTTTCTGTTAAAGTTATGTATGTATTGTATAATTATAACTGCTCTTCAGTGAAGGAAAACATATTGAAGAAACGCATGCATGTCTGAGAATTCATTAGAAAAAGAGTTGTCAAAGGCATGTGAGTTGAGAAGAGACCCGAGAGAATCTGTGACAGGAGACCCGTGCCCAGCAGTGGGACAAAAATGGGTTAATGATGATGATAATGGTGAACATGAGTTGTACTCGCCCACCGAGGATTCCGTACGAATTGTAACATTTAACAATATTTCTTTAACTAAAATGCAACTTAGGGTAAATTACAAACTTATATTAGCCGTTCGATCCTGAGACACGGCTAATAAACCGACTGCGAATAATAAATTGGTACTCAAAAACTCAAATCATTTATTTCATTGCAAGGTACACATGTAACAATAGTAAATACATTTTTTTTCGTTTGTATTCTACATATTTGCCGTGTTTGGATTTATACCTATGATTCTAGGTCAACGAGACGTACCCCGTAGGATTTGATTCGCTTGTAAAATCGCAAAATAAGCAAAATAAACGGTCATTAATTTGATCTCGTCAACAACAGACAGACTTTCAACAAATTGTTCCTGTAAGGGTTCCTTTTTCCATTTCAAGGTACGGTTTCAACCCAAAAATAAAAAAAAAAACTTACCTATGTACAAATGTTGAATGTTCTTCAAGTCTTCAAGGTTTTAAATGATGCGTCGTTATAGATTTTAATATTGGCTGAGTTTTTATTACAAACAACTTGAAACAGTTTCCCATACAGAACTATAGTTAAATCTGCAGCTGGCATAGGTTAAATAATCCTCTTATAGGGTAAATAGATCCAAATGTTAACACTCAAACACCAACAAACAACGAAAGCTTTAACACTAATCGAGTTTACGTTGACTTTATACTTAACTACATTCTAATTTGCATAATGTTAAAAAAATGTAACATGTCTTGTGTCATTTTAGATTTTAAATAATCAAATAATCAGTATTCGCAGTCAAATAGTCAGGAGATATGTGACGTAACCAAATACGATAAGGTTTTTAAAATAAAAATTGAATATATTAAAATAACTATTCCAGCTCTAAAAAGTGTGAAACGCAGAACGAAGCAACAATCTTGCATTATCTCCTTTAAACTTCTTACGAAACGTTGCTGTATATAAACATCTGTTTTCATTTTCGTGTAACTTTGAAGATAAAACGGGTTCAATACGTTCTAAGCGGGTGAAAGCTGAGAGGTTTAAAAGTTTGATATTGACAATAAAATTGAATTAGCCAGCCCGCAATAGTCTGCGACTGTCGGTAATCCTACTGCGGTGCGACACGCCGTTGGCGCACACGACGCCCCATACTCACGCCTCCGGACTTATGCTTGCGACGGGTTTGTACTTAAACTGCACCAATGAAACATTTTCTTTGTCTCAATTTATTGTATGAATACAAAAAAGAAAAGTAAAGTTATAAAGGCAAAATAGAATAAACAGGAATCGTTATTTGTGCGATATACAGTATTTAAGAGCAAAATGTTTAATAAATTGATTGAAAATTTGAAACCCATTGAATAAATTATATCATTATATTAATACGTGAAGCAAAAATATTCTAGACATTTTTACTGCGATTAGGTATGTGAACGGACGAATATGAAATTTGGCAGAGTTAATGTTTTATGAAGGAGGTGCTGAAAATCTAATATTTTTATTTAATAAGCATTAGAAACATCAATGAATTAATGAAAAATACATTACGTACAAACACGAGCATCTCTCGAGATTATATATCGAATTATAATTGTGTCTATCGGTGTCAAAATATATAATTGTTGACAGCATGATAATTATTTAGGTAAATTGTTTATGTATTGGTAATCGTCATAAACGGAATTTGATAGAAATAAACAAATAAACAGTGGGCCCGGCCCGTACTGAACAAAACGAGACTTGAAAAAAAATCCAAATTAAACATCGGCATGTTGACAAGAATTAATTATCAGCATTGCTCCGATAATAGATAGCTATAATATAGTGATTTTTAGTCAAAAATTAACACAGGACCATTTCACGTCAACAACAAACATAAGTATCTCAGTCAGTAAAGTCCTTTATTTTCTAAATGACAAGCAAGGATGGATATCAATGCAATGAGCGGCAGTGGACACTGAGAATATTGCGAGTGAATGGGCTCTATACACAATTCCACAGGCGGTGCAGTGCGACCTAAATGCTCAAACAGCCTTTGCTCCGGAATGCTATTAAGCCGGAACACAATAAACTTGACGTGTCTCATAATATTGCTCACGTATTGGGTGCATAACAAAGTTTTGTAGTTGTTCGGAACCATTTACTTAACCAGTTGGTTTATTGGTGTCAAATTACTATGTTGGTTTTGTGTTAAATCTGTTTAATTACGCGCTATCGCAATATTGCACCACGTTTTAACCAAATGCACAATTTAGACATCAACGAAATTACTGGACTATTTCTTCGGCTTACTTCTAATTCACCCGTCTTAGCTAAGTATTATTTTTATATAACGCAAGATACTTGAAATCGCCTATTTTTACATTAAGAGTTTGATGCTTGCAACAAGTCTTACTATACAGTTTATTTTTTAATCGTAACATATCCTATGTAAGATATCATATCCTATAGTATTTAGGTCTTAGATAGAAGGCGATATTCGATTGTTCGTGCATCTCGCTAAAAATAGAGACCTAGACTATTTTTAGCGAGATGCACGAACAATATAACCAGTAGATACCAATCTGCTTTGCTAATTGGTGGAAATCTCCTGCGAGATAGAGGTTAGGAGCAGCCCAATAGGAAGTTACGGTTCCGAAGTTTTCTTGTTTTACTCTTAACTAATTGGACAATGTAACAACGTATGCGAAACATTTAAGGTTACGTTTTTACCTCTAAGTATTTCTCTGTATCTGACCAGAAATATCTAAAGTAAGGGTGATGAGTAGATGTAAGTATCTATATAAATGTAATCCATCACGAGATTCGTTACTTTCTATTCAGTAAAATCACCAAAAGATACATTTTATGGGCATATAAAAATAACTATCATAATTATTTCATTTATTAGTTCTAGTACTATACCTATATAATTTATACTACAACGATTGGTCTAACTTAATATGCGACTCACCTTGAAGATCAAATCAACAATTTTTATACAACAATTAAACAACAATTAAAAGTAAACTACAGATTATTTTGTATTCAAATATATTCAGCAGTAAGATACTCGTACATTTAGTAAATGGCCTCCGAATAATGCCCTACGGGTAAAACAGAGCGACCTGCATGCTCTAGCAGCCTTTGTTTTAGGATGCCATTAAGCCGGTGCACAGTAAACTTGATATTTCACTTGATACTGGTCACGCATATTGGGATGCATAACGTAGCACCCACATTTACATAAAACCTACATAAATACCTTGTCCGTATACACAGGATATAGGTAGCCCCGATAGAGCTGCATTCTTTTATCATATTGATTATAACTATTTAATTACTTGAAAACACTTTTAGAGTAACCATATGCGCTTATTAATCATGTTAAATCGACGAATCCAAACGTTCGTACTTATGACATGTAAGGTAAAATGCTTCTTGTTCCATTTGTGCCTCTAAAACACAATACTGTACAAAATGTTGTAATCTTAAGTAAAACAAGTACGGCCTGTCAGTGGTAAAGTGGAACTTGTACGAATGAGAAAATTAAAATCTAGTAAAGTTAAAACGCGAAGACGAGTTTGCGGGTTTTAATATTAAGTATCCAAGATAGAGTGCTGAGAACGAGCCAACGGTGGAGTTGGCTGTTTTATTCAAAACTATTATTTGTACCCAGAACGCATTCAATGTTTGGGTTATAATAAGGTAACTAAGTTAAAACATCCCATTTAATATTCACGACGACATGTCGTTTAACAGCACTAACGTTATTAGTAATTTCGTCTCGTTCGAAAACGAGATGAAATCCCCGGAGAAGTTGCCGATGCTGCAGCGTCACTTCGTCTCGCATTATAAAATATGCAGATAAGTTACGGGAATTGATTCAAAGCACAAAGGAGGCGAGCAAGCTGTCTATAGGCGGGCGGCGAGATTTCGGCGGTAATTTCCCGGGAGGTTACACCTTTACCTCACCATACTGAAAATATTTTGAATTACATACGCCTTTTTTTTAAACACGGCACTGATTGTAATGCCTTTACATAAATAGTTCCAAAAACTTGGAAGTACCTTATCGTATTTGAACTATGCTGTATAAATTTACATGGCATCGTAGCTCCTAAACGAATCAACTTTATCAATCAATTATTTTGATAGAGAGTATTCTTAGTTACTTTTGAATGAAATCGGTTCAACCGTTTGTAGACCAACAGCTCATTTCTTTTTGTTAAAGATTAGATCAGTTCAAAATGTACTATTGTGTGACGTTAATGTTTATACATAATATGGCAACCCAGACATAGTGCTGCAATGCCATCTGGAATCAAAAGGATACCAAACTCCTCAATTGCAGCAAAACAATTTGCAGCAGTCGCATCAAGTTTGGGCGTATATGAAAGGTCTCAACGCATCAGTTGTAAATATATAGACAGATGGTGAGCAGTCGGGGGTTTTTAAACTTTTACAAATCTTAGTTATACTAAAAAAACTTCATTTGAATACAAGCGAGATTTTTTCTTATTTGACACAGCAAAGAAAGACAAGAAAAAAAAGTTATGCATTGTTTTTACACATACGCGAATGATTATTTTCTGTCATAACATGGACTTTTAAAACCATCATCATTATTGTAATGTTATAAATAGTTACTAGACCCCTCATAGGCACAAGAAGATTCCAAACCATAATGTACGACGCTGACTAATGCGGTTGGGCTGACAGAACTCGTTATTGTTGGTTAATTATTATTATCAATGCTGCCGATACGTAGCTAATTCTGTTTTGTGGTTTTGTGTGACGTCACAAGTAATGAAAAATGAAAACTTTAATAGTTGAATTATATTTTCGAAAATATGTCCAATATACCCGCAGATGTATTTTCTTGCACTTTTAGCTATGCTGAGCGAATATCGCACAACACCGATTATCGTGTATTATATGTCCTTTAAAATATATATCCTTTGTGAAATGAAACTTCTTTATCGACGTTGGAAAAAAATTTTGTTGTCACATTTTTCGGTTACGCATCACAATTTTTGATTACGCGTCACATTTTCCTGTTACGCGCCATATTTATCTTGACCCTTTCACGCAAAAACAACTGAACGGATTTTAAAGATTATATTATATTATATTAGATTATATCAGACTAACGAATACGCTATAATTTATAATGATTTTGTGTAATTTGGTTGTAATATACCGATAAATATCAAGTCGGAAAAAATCTGCCCTCTGAGAGCTATCTTAGCGTACGCTGCCTAAACCGTTGGAATTACATAAAGAAGATGTACCTAAATTTTATTTAGGTATTTGTGTCCTCAATAGCATATAGCTAATTTTTATAACTGAACTATAAAAAATACTTGTATGCATTAAAAAACAAAATCTTTAGCTGATGTTTAACGGTTCATATTATCAACAGCTGTTTAATCCTTATCAAAATAACTAAGTTCATTATCACAAGTTTTTAATTAGATTTTTTTTTGTTTTTCACCGTGTCTTATTTGGACGTGTAATTTTGGAGATGTTACGATATGACTTCGAGTATGTAGTGTAAGGAGACGGCGCCGGCTGTTGTCGAGCTGGACATTATTTTACAATAATAGAGCTTATATTATTCTTGTACTAAAACCACAAAAATGTTTTTTCCTTCTATCTGTTATCAATATGATCAAACGAAATGTGACACATAATAGAAGTGAAACTTCAACGGACAAGTGAAAAAGCGAATCTAACGAATTTCATTATATTAACGCTTTACAAATAAAAGCAAAACTTAAGGTTCACTAAATGGCGACAGTGGAAGGAATTAATTTTATAAATTTTAGTATGTGCAGGATTCGAACTCGGACTACTTACGAGTTCTTACCACTAGGCTGTTAATGCTCTTAAATCAAATGCACAAGCTATTACAATAATTCAATGTTAAATGAGTTCCCATGTACGCCTTGAGGGCACAGTAATAAGATTATTATCTATTAGAATATCTTTATTTTTTGGAGTAATAGAATGCTTCAGCGACATTTCAAATTTATTGCTTTTAAGCATTCGAAGTTATCAAATTTGAACTTAAATGTACAACATATAATAAGACTTAATATAAAGCTCTCATTCCTGAAATAGTAGGCAGGACCTTGGTCCTCGACCTTGTTCTTGCACTTGGCCTTGAATGTGGAATGTTGTGAAATGTGAATTTGTAGTAATGTCGATGATGGCTACAAAATTT
>DWQB01000024.1:0-11529 GCA_018252435.1 Gindanes brontinus
TTGGCGGAGTCTAGCCCATTGCAATCTGTGTCGCTGTCGTTGCCGTGAGTTCAGAGGTGCTCGCCAGGACCTCCTCGTTCGTAAACTAACCTGGTGTAAGCAATTCCGAATCGTCTAAGTGCTAACTTCACGTTCAGTTGCAGCCCGCAACTCGGCCTTTATTTTGGTAGCGTTGATTGTTGGATCACGGGCAGTCAACAATTTGATATAGCGCTTCTGGGCAGCAGTCAGCACAGTTGGATGACCATTGCGAGGTAGGTCAGCTAAATTACCCATGTCGTGGTACCTCTGCAATGTGGTCACGACACAGGATTGGTACGGATATTGATACGGAGACTCTGCGTGCTATTTCTCTCGTAGAATATCCTTCTTCTCTCAAAGTTATAATTCTTACTCGTAAACTTTCTGATAAATATTTTGGCATCTTTTTCAAGCTTTTCTCCGAAAATATCGAAAAAGCCGCTTGAATCGACTTATATCAGATCTCTGAATGATGCTCTACCACGACTGAAACTTCTTTTATATTGAAAAACAATTGAAATTATACAATCTTTCATGTTCAAATTATGTATTTTTAAATAGAGAACAAAATAGAAAAATAAATCATATTGTATTTTATCATGCTAAGAAAAGGTTTAAATTTTTCGAACCGATCTCAAACTTTTTGTGATGTGTGTATATATACGGATACATTTAAGTATGTCATTTGAAGTCGGTTGATATTGTTAATAAAACATACAATCCATTAAAACTGCTTAATTATCAAGTCATCTTGCTTAGTTATGATTATGAAGTGTTTGCGCTCATTTGTTCAGTACTTGCTTGCGCGTTCGTCTACGAGTGATTGTTTTATGGTTCTATGTTGTATATCACATATTTAATATGATTCCTCTTTAGATGCTGTAACCGAATACATACGTACTTTCTACTGGGTCTTCGAAATATTCATTGGTAAGTATCTAATATTAATAATAAATGTATTATAATCATAATAGACAGAGGAAAGAACGGAAGACATTCTAAATTATTAAAGAACGGGCATGTTATATGACATCCAAACACAAAATACGTTGTTTTCAATGTTTATATCTCACTGCCGAGCACGGATCTCCTCTCGGAAATGAAAATAGATGTGTTAGATTGCACGTGCACAAACACCTCAGTTGCGGTAATTAATAGCATTAGCAAGCGGAGTTTTGCAAATTACTTTTACTTTAATTTTTGTACTGGCGAGAGTGTCGCGTACTGCAAGTGTCGGGTACTGAAGTTATATATGGAATCGGCAGAATAGCAAACTCAACTCTATAATAATGTCAGCGGAGGCATGGTGTAAGAACTCCTTTGAAAGGTCATAATAAATGGGTTATAAATACATTCATAGATAGACACTCAGTAATTGGAGTTTTTTAATTTTTCAAAAATACCACAAAAAATACCCACGAATAACAAAAATACAAAATACGGCTAGCTTTATTTTTGCCTCAAAAGCTAAAAGAGCATTGAACACACAGTAGATCGTTACTATGATCTCTTTTTCATTCTCGCACAAATTTTCCTTGAAGCACTTAAAATTCATGGTGAAATGCATATAAAACGCACCGCTCTAGTTTCGGCCTAATGTAACCTGGTTGTTAACTTGCATTGCAGGCGCATAATAACACAATTTATGTTACCGCTGTAGTAGGTGGGTCAGTCGGAAATAATGGCAAAAGATTCGGCCTCGTTTTATTGTAATCAGGAAACCTATTGTCATCTCAAGGTATCCACATATCTGTTCCAAAAACAAATAGAAGTTACACATAGTCTAACAAGGATGTTTTGGCATGTGACCAAAATCGAAACTAACGTCGTGATCTAAGAAATTGGCAAATTAACAGCCGCCATTTTTGAAAACCGTAAATTCCCGTTACAATTAAATGACCAATAAATGCAATATTATATTTATTAAATGTTCTTTAGGATTTATTTATAGAGCTACAATTAAAAGATAAAAAAATATGTAAAGAAGAAAACAAACACCCACCCACACAGAAATCTAAATTCATAATTCAAATTTCTACCAGAGCCTCCTGAATGGGGAACGCCTTAAGTATTGCATGTATTATAAGGGTTTTCAGTAACTGTGTTCATTAAATAGAAATCAAACACACCTAGTAAAGCATACTATACCACTGTTTAACAATCGAGCAAAATAATTGACACACTACGATCCGTAGACCGTAGCCTACAAACGCTACGGTTGTCTACTTCTCTACTTCTGTTGTTTCATTTTGTTTGCATCTTTCTTTTGTTTTATAGATAATCATGCACGTATGATTAAGAAAACTCTATAAAATTTAGTAAATAATATGTTATTTGTAGTATTAAATTTAAGGTTGCGGGTGTACCCCAATCGTCGTGTCGAATACTGTGGATGTGTGGATAACAATGCTCTTGCAAGTGACAGGAGTATTGTACTTCGCATTTATGTTTGGATATGTGGCGTCCACTCGCTCTGCTGCCGCTCATGCACTGCTTGATCACAACGTAAGATTACTTTATGAATATTACTATTGACTACGAAATATATTGAGATGCTTTTAATGTCCTATCGAAACTCTATATCGTGTTTAAAAGAAAATGTAAAAAATAAGTCTATTTTTAAAGCGATGCTTAGTACATATAAGGGGTCTTCAAACATTTGAACTTCTACTTTTCTGTGGTTATTTATCGCTTATTTACGAAAATACTAATACTTAGAAAGATACAGTGTAAACATAATTATAATGTAAACGGAAATGATTGACGGAAGCTGAAGGAGGAAGAGCTTGTAATATAAAGAAAATAATATACCGACGTACGTCTTAGAGCGGATATTAAAAATATTAGCGTATCGCCCGGAATATAACGAGCTCGATCAAAATCATGCATAATGCAAAGCAGAGCTCGGTATCCACTTCAACTGATCCGTCCGATCCGACAGATTAAAAGGAGAATATCGTACACTTATGTTTATATAGCTTTACTATTTTTTCCAAGATTTTAATATATACCTAGCATTTAAGATAAACGTTGTAACACAATTTGCATATTATAGTGCACAAAGGCATAGTATATGGTTAAATAGTTTATGGTTTTAAATGAACTTTTACTGTGTACATATTGTATTTAACCAGAAGTAGTGAAATATGTGCATTTACTGCACACGTTCTATATCTATTACTCTATTGCTTTGTAACAATTACTAAAATTCCGTCCGCGGCAACTTAAGTCATGGACTCGTGTTTGCCAACAAAAACGTACGCGCCTAGCATATACGTTATAGTAAAATGTCTACAAAAGCTCAGCAAAGGCTTGAAACCTTTTAACGGCCGAACACTTGTCTTTCCTCACAACCGGAGGAAGCGTCCACCGAGCTGCTTCAATGCGGATTGGTTGGAATTCACTATAGTGTAGTCTTTACATTGTCATTGGTGTCAGCAGCAATGTCCAATTTTATATTAAATATATAAATATATATCTTTTATATTAAAATACATACATTCGACATTATTATCTTCATCACGTAACTGCCTGTAACTTTTATGCCAGAGGAGAGATTCTAATTATAAATAACACAGATTGTGTGTTACGGAAATGTCTCGGGGCTTCAAATACGGATACACGACGTAAAAAGTTTTATCATTAAAAAGATACAGCGTATACAACCAACACAATAACTACTTTTAATGAGCTCCAACTTTCAGGAAAAAACAAGAGATCTGGCAAACTTCTTGTATCAAGAGAACGTGGATCCCATCCTGACAGTAAAAACATTAAAATATTTTGAGTATGTATGGAAAAGAACTAACGGAAGTAATCCCCAAGTTAGTAAGACTGTTTATCTTTAATTTAAACGAGTAAGAATATTAGTTTTGTAAAATTAATTAAACTTTGACATATATTAGTTAAAAACATCACTTTCTTATCTCGCCTACCGAACCAAAAGCCAACAATCTTTCAATATTATTTTAAAAACGATAAGAGCCCCACATAAAGCATAAGAAATACTTTATGAGAGTGCGATTAAATTTTCTTTTAATCCGACACATTATCGCTTGCAAAGTGTTATAATTCGCTTTTATGGCAGAAATAAATCATACCGCAAGAATTTAATTTATAAGGACCGGAGAAAGAATTTTATTTTGAAAGAGATACTTATGTTAATGATGATGACAAATGATTATCATTAGTTTGTTATGAATGCAGCGAATCTGTCGCGGCTTGAATTCGGCGTTAATGGAAGACACGCTAGTTTTTATGTACGAGAAGGCGTTGCGAGAAGTGCCCTTGTTCGGTAAAGTGGAGCGCTCTTTCATCAGGGTCATTACGCAGCATCTGCACGAGATGTACTTCCTCAAGGGCGCCACAGTCGTACAGTGCAAGGACATACAGACTAATGTGTACATTATTTATAGAGGCAAGGTTAGACTTTACATTTTATTTTTTCATCATCATCAAAATTTTAATATTCTGTTTCTAGGACATCCATTTCCTCTCAATAACGAGTACTTTGCTACTTTCCATGTAGTGCGACGTTATGTAAATGTTCTGCTGCACCTGTGAAATTATATACAGATTTAGAACGTTACTGCGACTCTCTTTTGTAAACTGCAAGTCATACATAAAATGGTTTCAGGTGGACGTGCTAAGTTCTTACAATGAAATGATAACTTGTATGGGACCAGGAGGAATGTTTGGTAACTTCACAGGTGTAAGTCACGTTAATATATTTAAGGTATTATTCTCTTTTACGAGTAATTCCTCAAAGTTATTACATGTTTATTTTAGCAACCGGTTTCCAGTTCTGAAGTATCAATATATGCTAGTAGAAGCCTCGATTTACTTGTACTGTCATGCCAAACCTTCTTCAACCTAGTAAAATACTATCCGAAGATTCAAGAACCTTTAATTAAGGCCTTTGAGGTATCCAAGGACTACATCCTTCCGATTAACATGGATACGATGAGTGACAACGAATCCTCTGGTATCTATATTACCAAATTAATGTATAAGATGACTCAATATTCCTAATATAATTTTACATTTTTACTTGTGAACGTTTTTTGCAGCAGATTCTGACTTGGACATTTTATCACAAGATTCAGCTTTTGAGTCTAGAAGCGGCTCAAGTAGATATGAAATGCCAGGTTCGTTTCAGTACAATTTATTCTTATTAATACCCGTTGAATATACTAAAAGATTGAATTTTTGTAATGCTTATTTAGCGCGTTTTGATCTCAAAGTTAGGTAAAAATTTTAAGAATAGCCCGCGGGGACTCGGTCAATTAGTTTACTGACTTTTCAATGGTTAACGGTTCCTGGTTTGTATACTCGTAGGATTAGCGCTAACGCGGGCTATTATGAGTATATCGCTAGTTCACGTACTGACCAAAGATTTGGCAACGAAACCCGTTGTAATCATAAATCACAGCGAATTCATAAAAATCACACACCCTATGTCCAGTGAAATAACTGACATTTAATCGCTCTGTAAATTTATAATATTAATTTGTAGTAGGACAAATGTCACTTCGTAGTTCTCAGTCGAACGTGAGCTCAGCTAAGTCTGCAGCAAGTTTGATGACGTATCAAAGCATGACAATAACTAACTTGTTCCGACCTGGGTCGCGGATGTATCAAGTAAGTCATTTAAGTTTTCGGTATTCAGGTCAAGAAGAAAAGCTCTTTAAATTTGATACAATCTTTAAATCTAGTCTACTTTTCTATACTAAATTTTGATTTTAATATTATGTATTCCAGGGCTTTGGCTATTTCACATGTATAATCGCTACAGCAAATTACGTGCTAACACTCTACGAGATAGTGACATTGAACGACTGTAATACACTTTTTTGGCTCCATTCTTTTATCGATATCTTTTTCTACGTTAAAACATATTTCTCCGTGCACCAGGTAAAACTATATGTAACTATAACTTTAATAAGTAGTAGCAAATTCGTGCAGCGGCTGAAATGCGGCCTATATAATTATATAAACTGTCGTCCAGTTATGACAGAAACACTCATAATTATTTTTATATAATATGTGTATGTATTATTGTAAGTAAGTCAGGATCGTGTGTGTAGGTAATGTGTTTTTATTATTTTATTATTATCATAATTATCGTATATCTTATACATTATATATAGAAATTTTAGCTTTACCTTTATCAAATTTCATACTCCTCCATCCGTGTATTTTTCGTGAAAAGGGAGCCAAAGTACATGTGTACATGTGTACATTACGCATGTGTGCGTGTGAAATGAATGGTAGTGTGCGTAATGTTGATCCTTCTCCTCGGACCGCGGCTCAGTGTAGACGTGTGTGATATTGTTTGCGTCGTTAATTTCATAATCTCAAAATAAATTATCTAGGTTGCAACGTAAAATCGACTTAATAATTGTACATAATAAGGTGCACGCCTCTTATTGATGAGAACAAAATATTCAAATCTGCGACCCAAACCGTAGCCGATACTGACGCATAGCTCGCCGCGTATCTTCGTCTACGAATAAGCTACGACACAGCTGCTAAGTAGCTCCGCTTCGTAGCCGATACCTTCGTACATTAAGGTGATACCGTGCAACTTGCGCAATTTCTGCTTGGCTATTTTACCTTATAACTGTTCGGATACTGGCTAGAACAACTAGACGTTTACATACCAAGATGCCGCTACGCCGCACTCCTCCACGAACTTCCCCACAAGTAAGCATCAGCAACAAGACACCTGCTTCGGTTGTGCCAAACGTTGCAATATCACAAAGTGTGCAGCATTCCGATTCGGAACCGGATTTGAACATATCACGTTCTATGGAAGACTTATACACTGGTATTCATAACGTTACTCATCGTTATAAGCGCAAACGCCCCGAGCGTGGTTGTGACGATTTATCTCAGTTCATGGACGAAATGTAGACCATGTTTAAGGAACTTAAGGTACACCAGGCGACCCAGGACTCGAAGATGGAAAGAATATCGCTCGCTATTGAGGAGATTAAGTCTCAAAGCACTGCACTACAATACACTGCAGACTTCCTAGCCAGTAAATTTGATACTATAGAGTCACAAATAAATAAATTTGAAACTGAACGTCACAAAAACTCGGAATATATTCTGATCTTGGAAGAAAAAATTGAACAACTCGAACGTCATAAGCGGGCAACATGTGTAGAGATCAAGAATATCCCCTACACTACTGGCGAAACTAAACAAGAACTCCTTAATCAAGTGATATCGATCGGCAATGTTGCCGAATGTGCTTTTAAGCACCTTTTGACCAGCGCAGCGTGAGAGATATTTTCCGTATTAATACTAAAAATTCTGAAATCAAAACCGTAATTATAGACTTTGCATCGGTACTGACAAAAGAACATATAATTAGAAAGTATAAAGAATATAACAAATGTAAAATAAGACTAGCAAATTCAGTACTGAAACCATTCATAAAAAAGGCCCGCGTAAGCCGGTATTTATTTCAGAAAACCTAACGCCAAAAATGAAAAGGCTTCTATACCTTTCTAAAGAACATGCCAGGTCAAACTCGTTCGACCACTGTTGGGTTTCTATTGGCAAAATTCTTATGAGAAAAAAAGAAGGGAATGCTGCAATACTCATTAAGAGTGAACAGGACCTTAAAACTATGTGTGAACCGGTTAACATGTGACTACTTGTTATACCCTGTTTATTTTTCAAATGTATTATTTGTCTAGACTTGTTACTCATACGTGTACTACATATATTCTACACTTACACTATACATTTATACTCCTCTCAGTTTCCACTAATCCATATGTTATTTCAATGTGTTAATTCAATAGGTTATTTTGCTATAACTATTGTTTTGCTCCAACAATCCAATATGCTTAAACCATACCGGACATTTGTTTTCAATTTTTATGATAATGGATAGTACACGAGAAATTAATAGTGATATTGAAGGAATATCTATTTCTCATTCATACGTTTGCTCAACAGAAAACTGTATTGATCATATTAAAACCATTACTAACTCTTTTACTGTTTTACACTTAAATATTAGAAGCATCGGTTGTAACTTTAAGGAGCTCCAAATTTTGCTGAAACGTATCAACATAATTTTTGATGTCCTTGTTCTAAGCGAGTGTTGGCTCAGCAAATGTCCTTATCTACCTACATTGCCAGGATATTCTTCGTTTAAGACTAAACACAGTAACCAGAATGACGGTGTGGTAGCTTATGTCAAGGTTAACTTGCCATGTACTTACCTTCGTTTAACGATGCTAATTGTCTTGTGCTAAAGTTTGCTAATGATACTGCTATAGTTGCTCTATCTATATCTGCTATAGCTCTCTATCGTTCTCATTCACAAAAAACATATCGATTTTTTTAGACTCCTTGGATCATATCCTTAAATCGCTTGCTAATTTTAAAACGATCTCTGTGATTGGAGATATAAATATCAATATATCACCTGGTTCACGGGATCCCAACTCTGATATGTATCTGAACCTTGCTGTCGCAAATGCCATGCTTCCAGCCCATGTATTTCCAACAAGAAACAATAACTGTCTTGACCACGTATTGTTAAAAGCTAACACGCCCTCTGTCACCTTGGTCGTTGACTCTTTTATTACGGATCATGCACCCATTATATTTTGCTGTAGTCTAAACAATAAAACAGCTAAAGCTGCCCTTATCAAAACTGTAACCAATGAAGATGCATGTGTGAAGGAGATTGGAAAAACTGATTTTTCGTTTGTAATGGCCATGACTAATGCTGATAGTGCAGCAAATGCCTTAGTTAATACCATTATTTCTATTATAAAAACTCGTTCATGTTCAGTGTATATCCCGAGTAAAAACAGAATCATTAAGCCGTGGATGACTCCCGGCTTATTGCGTTGTATCCGGAATCGAGATCGATTGCATAAATTGGCTAAGAAAGACCCTGATAACCACACGGCTCGACTAACCTATACGCGCTATAGGAATTTCTGTACAAACTTATTAAAAAGGATAAAACGGGCTTATGAACGTCTTGAATTCCAAAGAGTAAAGAATAATCCCAAGGCTACTTGGAGGCTAATCAAGAACACAGTTTTCTTAAATAATAAAGAGGCTTTTGCTAACGATCTATTGCAAATAAATACAAGCCCCGCTCAATCTGTTGATAATGTCAATAAATATTTCAGTACAATTGGTAGTGAATTGGCCAGTAAAATTAGTTCTTCACCACATTATAATATTCCATTACCCTTAATGAAAACTCGGCTTAACTTAATGGCCCTAATTAATACTGACAATGATGAAGTCGAGCGAGTGATATTAGGTTTGAAAAATTGTGCTTTGGGATGGGATAGAATATCGGCATCTTTGCTGAAAGCCGCACGTCGCACTCTCGCCCCAGTGTTGACACACATATTTAATTTATGTTTTACTACTGGAACTTTTCCGACTCCCTTTAAAATAGCTATAGTACACCCGATCTTCAAAGGTGGGGATTGAGACAATGTCAATAGTTATCGACCGATCTCAGTACTGACAACATTATCCAAAATTCTCGAAAAAATATTAAATAATCGTTTAAGAAATTATCTTAATGCATTTAATATATTGTCAGAGACTCAGTATGGCTTTCGTAATGGAAAGTCCACTGAAGACTCCGTATTAAACCGTATTATCAACAATTTGAACTCAAAATTGAAAACAATTGGCATATTTTTGGATCTCTCTAAAGCATTCGACACAGTCTCTATCCCCAACCTCTTGGAAAAGTTAGAAAACATTGGTGTACGTGGGCTTGTTCTTGAAATATTTCGAAGCTATTTAAGCGATCGCAAGCAGCGTGTCAAAATTGATGATTATGTGAGTTCTGACTTAGCTCTGTCTTATGGCGTCCCTCAAGGTAGTGTCCTTGGGCCGACATTATTCCTGATCTACATAAATGACCTCTGTGCCTTGGACATACATAATTGCAAAATTTTATGTTACGCGGATGGTACTGCTCTTCTTGTACACGGTAATACTTGTTATGAAGCGCGTATCAATGCTGAAACTGCTTTGAGGACGATTGTGGGTTGGTTGGATCACAATATGCTCACCATAAACTTAAGTAAAACTACATTCACTACATTTTCTGCCAGTGCATTGTCTTTGCCATCTGAAACCTTTGCTATTACTGCTCACCGATGTAGAGGTAATGAAATGTCCTGTTCCTGCACGAAGATAACAATGTCCCAGACGGTAAAATATCTTGGAGTACTAATAGATCAATTAATGACCTGGAAGGAACAAGTTGACTTAACGGCTTCTAGATTGAGAAAATTAATTTATATTTTTAGAAGCGTGATGGATGAGCACACACTTAAAACAGTATATTACTCGTTGGCGCAATCTGTTATGACTTACTGCCTCTCAGCCTGGGGTGCAGCTGGAAAAACTAACTAGTTTATATAGTAGGAAACTTCCTACTATTGGAGAGAGCGCAACGTGCAGTGTTAAAAGTGCTACAATTAAACCAATACGTTTCTCTCCAACTGAACTGTATTCTATCTCTAAGGTTTTGTCAGTCCGCCAGTTATTACTTCGGCAGAGTTTACTCCGAAAACACCTAAGTGCTCCGTATGTTCCTGCAAAAAGTAGTTCTCGCCGGGCTGTTCGTATATTCAGCACTAATAGATGTAATACAGGATTGGCAAGGCGTCACTTTGACTACCTTTCAGCTGCTATATACAATAAAGTGGGCAAAATCCTGCAATTACATCCACTCAGGTACCGTGAATGCAAATTGATATTGACGGAATACTTGCAAAACTTAACATATGATGAGACTGAATCACTTATTTCCAATAACCAGCTATAAACACGCATATGCACGCACGCACGCGCGAACACACACACACACACACAAAATTAATCTTAAATTGTAAATAGAATTTTAGTTATTGTTATTGTTAAACTTATAAATTATCTTCATTTCGATAATTCATTCTGTACTCCGAGGTGGGCGTAAATAGTGGCGACACAGTTTATACTATTGCCGCTGCTTACGACAATATCAATTGTAAAACTGTTTTTGATTACAAATAAATCTTTAAATCTTTTAAAATCTTAATCTTTAATCTTCTCCGTGTAAACATTAACTATTCCTAGTTCTGTACTCATCCTTTTGCGTAATTGTCGTACAAACCCTTAGAACGATTTTATGCTATACATTTTATATACATATACATTTTATGATATACATGTACATTCAATAGCTTTTCGTAGACAAATAATTTATGTGCCAGATCATGAGCGTGGATCTAAGAACTATTAAATCCTCAATGATGAAGAACAAGCGAACAAGATGGTTGAACTTCCAGAAATTGATGTAGTCTGAATAATAGTGAGGTAATAATGTTGGGTAGGGTGACACGAGTAAATAGAGATACGACTAAAAATACCATTTAGGTTATATTGTTTCTGCAAACTTATTATAATAATTAACATAATAATTAAAATATAAATAAAAATAATAGCTGAATTCTA